>VXBQ01017038.1:72736-84163 GCA_013400175.1 Phainopepla nitens
TTCAACTTCAGGGCCTGAGAAACCAATCCATCCAATAAAATTATCTCTGACTAATAAAAAAATTATCTACCCTACCCATTTTTATTCTTTTCATTCTCTTTATTTCCAGCTCCTACAAACATACAATTTTCATCTAAAGGCTGCATGCAGGTGCAATGTCTAAACTGACAATGTGAGGAAGGTACAGCTTGTCCTTCTGGTGCAGTTATCAGCCTGGAAGTGTAGACCTTTCTTCTATCACACTGCACAAGACCACACTTTCCACCCTTAGTACACACCTAGAGACAGGTACTTGCTGCATTAAAAAAAGAGGTACTTAGTTCAATGGAGATGGAGAAGAGACAAGGAGTTTCCAATTCATTAGTGGAAAAATACAACATCAAGTCTGTCAAGCAATATCTTTTATAAACTGTTCAATGGTTCTCTACTGTGTCAGCACAAGCACACCGACACTGCCCTTCTGGACCGCCTTTCACATCTCTGGCTTTCTTCAGCTGAACTTTTAAAGGACTTGGGGTTTTTTTGGATGTTTCTCATTGGCATAATAGAACAGGCTACACAGATAAAAATAGGGTTTCCCTGCAAGTAAAGAGTTCACTTGTAAGTTAGGTTATGATTGTCACTCAAGCATGTATATTTTGAAACTATACTCTAAATTAAAGATATAAGTTTGGGGGTTTTTTAGTTTATCTTTGGTTTTGTTTTGTTTTGGTTGGTTGGTTTTGTTTTATTTTGGGTTTTTGTGAGTGTGTTTGTTTGGGGTTTTTGTTTTTGTTTGGGGTTTTTTGGTAGCAGGTTAATTTTAATCACAGCCCCTCCAAGATCAGTTTAAACAAAATACCAGTTACTGCCCGGGCATGTCAGAGCTGTGCAAAACAAAGACAAATGAAGAGAAATCTATCCCTTCCATTTCACCCATCATCTCTATATGCTTGAGTATCTGCTGGTAGTGGAAACCTCAAAGTGACCAGAATGAGTCCAGGACCATATTGTAATACAAAATAAGTGGATGTTAAGGGGAAAATAGTCCTTACACAGGAATTTAAAGAGAGTCACTTGAAATCATGGAGGAAAAATAAAGCAGAAACTTCTCGAAGCAGAATTGCACGTGAAAGAAAAGAACAAAGTTTTTCAAATCCATTTTACGCCTCTAGTCACTCAACCCTGCTCAAGAAATTAAAACTTTTATTCGCAGGTTTTAAGGAGACATGATGAGATACTGAGGGGACACTTCTGAGGGCTAGGTTCTCATCTGAAAACCAGTGTCAGTGTCACCTATAAAATTAAATAGACCATGATGCTGAATTTTCCCTGTCATTGCTGATAAACCCTCAAGATAACA
This sequence comes from Phainopepla nitens, assembly GCA_013400175.1. Classification (NCBI taxonomy): domain Eukaryota; kingdom Metazoa; phylum Chordata; class Aves; order Passeriformes; family Bombycillidae; genus Phainopepla; species Phainopepla nitens. The sequence continues at coordinate 74,079 of VXBQ01017038.1, forward strand.
TGCATACTGTCACATTTCATGTATCTCATCCTCACTGTAAGTGATTTTTTACTATGGATTTACTAATTACTTCAGAAAACAGGCGTTGGAAAATACTTAATCAGGACTCTTTAGACTTAGCATTCAAAAGAAGCGCTGGTTCCTATTTCATTGTGTCACATAGTGAACATGGATATGACTTCTCTTGAGTATTAAATCCACCTGTTCTGGTATTTAAATACAATATAGTCATAGCAACAATAACAAGAAAGGGATTTAGGTGAGAGAATGAAATACAGGAAGGATTTTTCCTCTGTCGGTTTCTTCATGTATTGTACAGTTTATTTCTTTCACTGGTTAATCCTAAATCCTTTTTAGTGACTTCTAGCAGTCAAATTACCTGAACAGTTAAATGAACACTGCTGCAAGGATATCCCAACCTTTTCCATTTTTATTTTTATCAATGTTATAAATTGGATTATGTTGCTAAGAAAGTCTGCAAAAATGCATCACAATCTGATTACAGGAAAGGAGAACAGAACAAATGAACAGGGAGGTTTTTATTTTCTCCTCCATAACCCTCACCACTGTGTGCAACTCCTGGGATTCCTGGGTGGTGATGCTGGGGAAAAGTGCTCAGTCTTGATGAAGAATCCTGCGGAGAAGTAGGACTAAACAAAGGCTTTTCAGGTTTCTTCATTGTAGGAGAAGACATATCTACAATAGAAAAACAATGTAACGGTGGCATTAGCTTAGAAGCCTGTCTCAGGACACATCATTTTAGAGACCGAAGATATTTATTTTTGCTGTTCTTACACAAGTGTCATATGATGATCCAACTCCCCTACAGTGAATAAACTAATTTTAAATTACTGCTTTCAAATTTGAGAATTAAAATAATGTCATAACAGGTCCTTGTCCTGCAAAACAGAAAGTACATTCCTTTCATACCAGACAACTCAAACAGTGAAGAAATGTGTGTCTTTAAAACTTCCCTAGACACTTCTCAGCTCCCCAGCACATCACCAAATCATCTGCTCCTTTAACAGCCACTTAATTTTTATTGCATTTTTTAATGGAACACTTACACTCAGGTGTGTAAGGTAATTACCATACATATGCCGGTTTATGGTATTTATCTTTGTGTTACTTCAAAACTTATCCCTTACTCTTCCCACGACCATAGTGAAACAATGTAACCTCCTTAAGAACAAGGGATATTTTAACTTGTCTCATATTTTCCACCTCCCGAGGATCACTTCTTCCTTTGAGTTTCCCTCTCAATAAAAACACATATTTAGATCTCACCATGTGAAGATAACCCACTAGGAGGGACAAATGTATGATTTCTACTATGTTTACTGATGTCCTGCAGAGCAAAAAAATTGGATTTTTTCTGTAAGTTTAAATTAATTGATCCATATTTGTTGGACTTTGAACCAATTTATTTCAAAATTAATTACAATATTTTTATAGAACAGACATCAACATTGTAAATGGTTCCATTTCAAATCAATGGACTAAGTCGTGTTCAAAGCACAGGTGATTTCTTAAGCACTTTACTGGACAGAGGACACATTGCAGCTGACTTTCTTACATGGACCATGTTATTTTTAAAAGGACTTTTGACCCTTTTAATATTGGCACTCTCTGTTCTGCTAAGACAGGCCTGCAAAATGTGAATGTCTTATTGACACCAAATTGGACCAATGCTTTCTGAACTGAACTTAGAGCAGGACACATGAAACTGAGATTTCACTTCTTTACTCTGCCCCATCCTGCTGTCAGACCCAGCACAGGCACTGGCCCCAGACCCAGAGCAGACTCTGCCAGTGACCCTCCACCATCTCCTGCAATTCCTACCCTCCACTTTGATCCTGACTACTGACTGATGAGTGCCTGAAAACCCTGGAAAGTTCTTATCTTCAACAACACTGCTGCTGAAAAATTATTTATTTGTTTTAAAGTTTAAGGAAGAGATTCCAATCCTTATTACTTTGAGAATGAAAATAAAACAGACTTTTGGGAAAAAAAAACCCTGAAACACAGATGGAAAGCAGAAAAATGCCAAAAACACTCGGACAAAGTCATTGTAAGGTCAAAATTAATCAGACACAGTGTCCTGTCCTTCTGAGAATGTTCTTCAAATGTGAAATTGTCAATGCTGTTCCAAATCACTGTCGTTTGTATTCTCATATATCTTTGGAGATACAGCACACAGACACCCAAGCAAGTAGCATGTTATACATTTTAAAGCATTGCATCAAAGTAAAAAGGGCTTATGCAAATAAAAAAAAGTTAGAACATCTCAACTTCTAACAAGGTAAATCTGCCTACATAGGAAGGCAGAAGAGCTGCTGTAAAACATAGCATATGTATCCTGCTCATCAGCAGCTTGCACAAATGGTGCTCCAGATGTATAGCTGCTCAAGACAGCCCAAGGCAACAATTTTGATCAATTCTAATGTGATAAAATGCTGCGGGGAATGCGCAGAAACATGTTTACATCAGCCTTTAATTAAACTGTTGTTCACTTCCAAAGAACCTTAGGAAACACTAATGAGACACGAGCTTTGGTAATTTCCTCATCAAAGTAGAGACCCTCTTCCTTAGCCTAAAGCAGCTTGCCATCCAGGCAGTTCCTGGACAAATGTCATCTTGGCACAGCACTTGGCAAGACACCTGTAAGGAGAACTCAGCTGGAATTGAAGAATTACCCAGGGCAAGTCTATTGCCTATTTCTGGACACCTGAACTTCTTTCTTGATCACCACCACCACGGCATAGCAGCTTCTCTTTTTTGCTTATGAGAGAGGCTTATGAGCAGAGCTAGAAGAATCCATAAACAAATAATAAATATATTTTAATCTTCCAATTCTAGAACTCTTCTTCTTAATATATTTTCTACTGCTTGGTTTCACAAGCCTTTCTTTACCAGGTACACTCTTGCAAAAAGCAATCTGTAAAGATTTATTTACAACTCACTAGTGTAGCATTACCTCCAGAGAAATTAAGATAAACCAATATTCAGCTGACAGTATATATCACAATAATGAAGGGCAAAAAACTTCAGATTCCATAGCACCACTGTCAAGTTATAAGAGGTATCTTTCTCTGCTATCATTTTAATTGAACTGCTCTTTCCCAGGGGCAGTACTTGGGATGATTTCTGGTGGCAGGATACATTATGTACATCACACCCAGCTTGGCCTCAGTCTTCACCTCATCAGATAGGTACACTTGTGTGAAGCACATGAAAACTTAGGTAAAATTTTGAATTCACTTTGGATGTCTGTATGATGACAAGAAATCCCACTGTGCTCAGAAGAATTTGCTTTGCTTTACACCTGCACGTGTGAAGAAGGAGCAGAGTCACTTTACATGGCAGAGTCAGCATCACCAATTTTCTGATGAGCTCAATATGATTCCCTTTAACATTGTAAGCATTATTTATTTCTCAACTGTGCATTTTAATAAGGCACTTGACTCTGAATACTGACAACTGAGTGACTTTAAACCACGATGACCTCTCCCTTACTGAAAAAAGGCTTTGTTGTACCTGCCCTACAGACGTGGCACTGGGGCTGGATGGAAACTAAAAACCATGAAAATCAAAACGTTTAAATTCATTTATCTTCTCCACAGAAAGAAGAAAAGAAGTGAGGACGCATTTTTATATGGATATATGAATAAACAGGAAAGAAAGAGAGATGTGCCTGAAGAGCTGAGTGTCTGAGAAACTCAATTTTTGTAACAGAGAAAGACTGGTTTAGAGTTCCTGTTCTGTATCAGACAGAGACCTTTGCAACTAGCTCATCTCTTTTACAAATCTGTGCCCTAATCCTTGATTTGTTGGTGTCTCTTTCCACTTCACCATGTTATCTTGGACCAGAGATAAAGCCTCCTAAAAATTTATTTACATCCAAGAAAAATTCTGGTAATTGAGGTTCTCCAGAATGAAAAATGAACAAAATAGAACAAACAAATCATAGTCAGTTCTGTGGTATGGATTTATGAGACATGTTTATAAATTCTCAAGGTAAAGGCCTTTGTACTCACTTTTGAGAGAAACAACCAGGTCATGCAGCTGCATGCATATGCTTAGCAGCTGAGAGTGTTCTGAACTTTAGGACCAGTGTCAAGGTTTGGAAAGAGCTGCTCACTTCACGTTTAAAAGACTGATCTGTTTTCAGATTCACATTTTAGAAACTGATCTCAGTTTTACTTCTACATCAAGTGTGGAAAACCATTTTACGTATGACAACTTTATACTAGATTAGAATAATTCAGTGTATGAAGATTTGATAACCTCCATTTTCAAATTAGTCTACTTAGCACCAATGTTATTTTCACAGGCACCCCTCCAATATTACACAACCCTGTCTACCAGACTGTGACACCTGTTTTCCCATCAGGTACCATGCCCAAGGCCAGTCAAACATTCTGTTGTGCTATGACACCATTTCACAACAGATAAACCATTTCAATATATCATCCATTGAGATTTGTATTGAAAAACCCAGGAAGAGAAACTAGACTAGAATTTCTACCGGTGCCATTTTCAGTACTGTAAGCTGTCAAGAAAAACACTAAACCAACACTGCAATTCAGAAAAGCTATAGCAAAATGAGTAAATTGCCTGCAATAACAAATGAATTATTTCTTTTTCCATTAGTCTTATAATAAATTACACAATTTATTTTGTTCTGTTCAATAAGTATTAATATACATAAGAGAAGAAAGTGATACAAGAACTTCTAAAAAACTGAAACACAAAAGTTAAAACCCTTTTGATGGAGCAGATATGTCATTCTTCTCATCCTTACTCACATGAACTTGCAGAATACCGTACGCCATTGCCAACAGTAACATTCTGTGGGCTGTGTTTACCTTGAAGGTTTTCAAGGGGTTTGAACAAGAGAAAGGGGTTTGAACAAGAGACAGAAGGATTTTACCTACCTGCCCTTACACCTCCCAGCATACTGGGGCAGGGGGCATATAGCGAGGCAGGGTGGAAAACCCAGACTAGTCCCTGTATAAATGAACATAGGACACCCTTTGCTGGTGTCTGTGACTAGCTATATAAAGTTGGAAAACTGAAATTCTCCATTGCATTACTGGTTATCCTACTTTTTATGGACAGAAAGTAAACCAACTCCTGTTAAAATTATATGCACTAGCTTTTGGAAAGTATAATCTAGTGCATGGACATTTAAGCTAAGGTAATTGGGAAACCCACATACACATTTCCTAAAATTTAAATTTCTAATTTTTTTTTTCCAATTTTAACAAAAGGCCATTTGTAAAATAGAGGATGACAAGAGCTATGATGATCAGATTAAACCATTAATATTGAAAATGTGGCACCAAAACTATCCACATCCCAAAGTAATTTCAAAAAATGTCCAGCTATAGGACAGGACATACAGACCAAATTCCATAACTGCTGTTCGACAGAATTATATGACATGTAGGTTGTTAATTGCCATACTGAAGAGGTTATGTCTGTAAATTTACAGCTATTCCCACCAAGATTAGGCTGAAACTATGGCACGCCGTCCTGCAAAAGCTGTGGGCAGCAATTCTCCATTCTTGTCCTTTAAACACACCTCACTGCTTCTCACTGGGGAGTAACAGTAAAAGGAGAGGTTTATAATCAGCATGACTATTTCACCATATCTGCACTGTTTCCTGTCAGGAGAAAACACACCTTTCTCACCCTGTGCATTGATCTTCTAGATAAAGCTGGTCAGCCTTCCTCACCTTTCCTCACCCTCATCTCATACCAGAAACACCGTTCTGCTGTGAGAGCCCCAAGCTGCAGGTGCCATCATGGAGATCATTGGGATCTGGGGTGCTGCAGTTGGAAGGGGGTGAGAATGTCTGCACCCCCTTCCCAGTGACCCACAGGGACCAGCTGCACCTCTGCAGAATCTCCTGTCTCACGTCTTCCTACAACTGCAGACTCAGTTTATCCAACCGCTTCTGTACCCACATAGCCCACCAGACATTCTATGGGAAGTACTTGGGACTAACACAGAGCTCACTGGGGTGCCTACCTACTGATCATGGAGCAGGCACTGTAAGTAATGAGGCTGGCTTTGGGAATAGAGATAAAAGACATCAGACCAAAAATATTGTGTTGCTATAACAAATGAATGTACTATCATTAAAAAAAACACTGCCATAAAAAACCCTTAAGCAGCTCCAGTGTATTTCAGGTACTTGAGTACTTTTCTGTTTATCTTTACACTTCAGAAATAGACTGGGCCATTACATTATCTGTGAATCATTGGTAAGAGGTGTGATTCCTGTACATAGCTGTGATAGAAGAGCATTGTGGAAGAATGAGGAAAATGTTCCTAAAAAAACCAAACAAGTTATAAAGACTTTGGAGTACTTTTTGATTAATTAAGTTATGCTACAGAAAGTCATCCCGACTTCAAGAAAAAATGTACAGCTGTAACATTTCATTAATGCTGAGACTCCAAGGACTTTGGCCAAAATATAAAATGAATACTGTAACCATAACTGCCAAACTCACTAAAGTCACTATTTCCAGTTTCTAATGCAATAAGATTAAAGGGCTAATTGAGATAAAATAATGTGAGTGAGATTTCATAATCTCCTTTTTCTTACTATTATAGTCTATATTGGTAACAGTTAAGGATACTTTAAGACGTGTGACATATTAATTGTTGATCCTTCTGGGGAACAGTTTTAAATGGAGACAAAATCATTTTTAAGTCACACTGAAATATACTACTTTGATCAAGTTTGATACAGATTGTTTGAAAGCCGTAAAAGAGTACCTTTACAAATATGTCTATGTACAAACACAGAAACAAAGAATCTATGAATGAAGAGAGGTGCCCAAAAAATTACAACACCTCTTCCTTCCATAAATGAAGATATTCTGACCACATATGTTAAATTTTGCAGACTAACACAGAGCCTACAAATTCTAAAAAGAGGTGATCAGTTTCAAAATACTAAATCACTTATTCAGCAAAATTGGAATAAGAAAATTACACATAATAGCTCCTAGGAAAAATCTTGCATTCAGACTTTCATTTTATCACTAATTTCAGTCAAAGGGTATCTGCCATCCAGATAATAGGTTGTTGCCTTGATATAAAATTCATCACAGGATAATGGCCATAAATACAAGAAAAATATTCTTTAGCACTAACATCATTCATTGACCAATATGCAAACTTTGAGTGTACTCAACTCATTAATCACACTTAGAAAACATTAAGTAATAGGTCCTTCCATAATAAATTTGTCAAAACAAAAGACAAAGAATCTGTAATGAGATTTTTTATAGTGACTTTATTGAGCAAATAACAGTCATTTCCAGGAATGTAAAAAAATGCAAACCCTTTTTGTGTGCTTTCCAACTGTATTTGTCTTTCTGTTTATATTTCTAAACATTTTTTTACTCTTCTTTCAGTCAGAAACTTAAGTGTTCATGGGCTGAAGGAAAAGTCAGGTGCCTGCTCTGCCCAGAATAAAAACTTCCTCATCTGCTATTCTGAATACTTGAAGATACTTATGAACAAGTAGTAAATTTCTCTAAATCTATTTTAAATACAGAATACCAGATATAATTTTTGTTGCTTTAATTTTTGATGAGAGTATAAACTTAACATCATTGTCAATAATGCAGGATGTCAATTTCTTGGTGTACAACCAACTTACTTATTCAAATGTAATGTTTTTGTTATCCTCTTCGTGGTATGTTTTTTTCTTTCTCTGTATTTTCATTAAATAAGCACTTGGGAGATCCTTCACCATTTTTTTTATACTTAATGCCTTTCAAGCTCTAAATATTTTTTATCTTTATAAAAATAATGTTTGACTTATTTCAGGTACCAGTAGATTTTCTTGCAAAATTACCACTACAGAAAACAAAAGTAAACAAATTCCCTATCGATCTTGGATTTGTTTAAACTATCCCAACACTTAACATTATTTTTAACAAGTAGACAAAATTCATTCATTGAACTCTGCCAACATCTTTTTCTGCAATGAGGAAGAACAAGGAGAGCTCAAATTGGGCCTTCAAGTAATCATTCCCTGTTAAGGTTATTGTTTGTTACCACAATGCCATTTTCAGCATCACAGCAGCCAACAGGCTCACAGGAGCCATGGGTAAGAATTTACTCTGGGAATACACTTTGAGAAGTTAGTCTTGGTGAAATATATCTCTTGTTTTACAATGTAAAGTTATGAAAATTTATCAAGTGGTAGCATTTGACTACAGTGCTGAAAATAATCCCATCATACTAGTCAAAACCACACAAAATTCTATGTATTATGTAGAGATACACAGATATTAAATGAATGTGTATGTGTGTGTATACATTGTTTAAAGAGTATTTTGAAAAACATACAAAGGTAGAAGCAGCGAGCTACTAACAAGACACAAATTGCTTTCAATCCTTTGACATAGAAGGATTTTGGGAATTCAGACTGAGTCAAAAACACAGAATGGCATTTAACAGGTATTCATCAAGGTAAACCTTTGCAAGCTGAATTGATCTGTTCGATAGTGTGTAAGTATTAACTATTAGAAGGAGCACCAGGAGCTGGAAAAAGTCCTGAACCCTGTCCAACACAGGACACCAAAAAACCAAGGTGTTCTGTTATCGTTCTCAACTCCTGGACCACATTAACTACTTCCTCTTTTAATTCCTTCACTTCAGATATGAGAACATACATCCGCGACAGTTGATGAAAAGAAGACCCAAGAAAGAAACAGCCATCAGGAAGGACCCCAATAGGGAAGGAGTTTCCAGTGGGTGGGGAGAAAGAAAAAGGGGACAAGTGTCCAGAAGAGGAGTATCCAACAAAGGGTGTCGGGACCTGAGAAGTGGAGAGTCCAACAGACGCTGGCCAAACAGGTGAAGGCGGTCCAGCTGTTTCAGTTTTAATGGACTGATGGCATCTTTGCTCTTGACTGTTGGTAGAGGTGGGTGAGGTGTAAGAGAATGAACATGATGAAGAAACTGTAAAATTAAAATTCGCTTCATTGTATTCAGTATACAATATTCAGTATTTCCAGACACCTGACTACTATGGAAATCCACATGAATCTCTCTACTTCTGTCATGAGTAGCGTGCATTGATGACAACTGGTTTTTTAATTTATTTCCAATGAACACACTATAACCATAAAATAGATCTCAAAGACAAATAAGGAAACTGTCTGCAATTATGTTAGTGAACTTTGTAAAGCTTTCAGAAAGGAGGCCATAGATGTACACACTGTCCTTTTCTCTTCTGATATTCCTGTTTCCTTACAAGTTAAGAAAAAAGTGTCTGATTTACTTACCAGTGAGTAAATTAAGATATTCAGCAGCAGTTATTAGCCTACTAAATCCCAAATACTCTTTAGCCACTGCACTGGTCACTAGAGACTTTTTAGATTTTTAGTTACTTCTTCTTCCAAATTGTGAGGGCAATTTTTTGGTTTTTTTTTTTTTACTGCATAAAATTTCTACATTTCTAAAACACTCATCAATTTTACTCAGGTAGAAACATACATTTATCTCACAAAATCTTACTAGTGTGGGAACCCAACATTTTGTTTCATATGGAAACACAGTAAAGAATTCAGTAACGGGAGCCTGGAGAAAGGAAGACTGGAAGAGATCTACAGTGAATTACTTATTAGACATGGATATATTTCTAATTGGTGGGGGTGTAAGACACGATCCATACATTATTGAAGTTATAAGGTGTCCAATTGGAAGAAACAAGGCACAAGAGAGAGAAAAAATAACTTGCACAATATCTGACAGAAGACACAGCAATTGAAATTGTAATTGTCATGTTAGGGCTCTACTTCTAAGTAATGCACCATTCCCAGAGATGATTTTTCACCTTCTGGGATTGTAGGATTTTTGGAGGACAGTTAGCTACTTGAAAGACTAATGGCAAAGGTCTTGAGAGAAATCTCTGCAGTTATAAACCCGCCTATTTGCTCTACCAGAAAACCTCAAACCTGTTTCAAAAAATTGCAAAAATAGAAGCATATTTTAAGCATATCAACATAGCAAAAATAATGGCACAAACTACAGAATCTTCCCACATTGATTG
>VXBQ01017038.1:88984-101318 GCA_013400175.1 Phainopepla nitens
TTTTAATGGTGTCGTACCATTATTATTATTATTATTATTATTATTATTATTATTATTATTATTATTATTATTATTATTATTATTACTTCTACTGCTACTAGTACTACTGCTACTACTGCTACTACTACTACTACTACTACTACTACTATAACTGCTGTTGCTACACTGTGATAATTAATCCATCTATTCTAGTTAATCCTTCGATTTCTAAAATGTATTTGGTGTACTGTCAAGATGAAAATACAATGGAATTAAATAAGGGAACATGAGCAAAATAACTCAGAAGAATTGAGTGCTGGTGGAATACCTCAGCCCCCTGATAGTGCTGTTAAATCCTTTCCCACTGTGCAAACACTTCCTGACTCACTGAGGTGCAGAAATGTGGGAGAACGACAGCTCCTATAGTGCTTGTGATTTCATGGTGTAGCACACAGTTTCAAAAAATCAAGGGACCCTACGGTCTGACAGACAGTACATTAACTGGGAGTCAGGAGGCAGGTTCTCTACATCCGTGGGCCCACCAGCTGCTACCAAATGAGGAAATGGAACTTCTTCTCAGAGAAGGGAGAAGGGAGCACGTTGAACAAAGAGGAAGCCAGTCCCTCAAATTAAATCACCTTTGGCAGGCAAAGGGAGACCCTTGAGAAAAATCAACCTGTTACTATCTCACATGCTCCTCTTTCTTTCCACTCTGCTGGGAAATGCCCTGAAAGAGTGAGTCAGGAAACACACTTGCATGAGCTGGCCTGTTATGGATGAAAAAACCTTTATATATCTGTCCTAACACCTTTTCTAGAGGAAGAAATATCTGTCCAAACATATCTTGCAAGCGGAGGTCCCAGAGGGAGCCCTGAAAGACAGTCTTTCTGCCCACAACCGCTCTGAGCCCTGCCAGCATGTTCCCAAGTGCTAGACCTTCCTGCAGCTCAGCAACGGTTTTGGAATGCGTAGCTGTCCTCCTGGCAGATGATTTAGTGGGTGCTTCAAAGTCTGAAAAAGGTTACCACCATCTCCAATATCATGCAAGATGACAGGCAATAATGACACCGTTTCAAATGACAAAATCTATAATTTACAAATCTGTACAGAGATTATGGTAACATACACAAGTATTGAGCCTCACAAAATTAGAAGAAATTAACGAAGTGATTTGTGAATTGCTTGTCCTACACTAAAAAACATGGTTCACATTAGCAATTATTTCAAGTTTTTACCTGCTTGGTGGAGAAGACAAGGACCTCTGTAGATTTACACCCGAATTCATATCATGGTAATATGGCTGGCTCGGAAGCTCTCCAATTGGGAAGTTCACGCCACTTCCCTGGGTTATGGGTGCTGAAAAACACATCATCATATGAAGTCATAGATAATCTTCTGTCTTTTTAGCTATCTTTCCTTTTTTAACACTTGGAAAAATATCAAGATGCTACTACATGTATCTAATTTTCTGCCTCTTGTGGAAACCAAGTACAGACAACTTGTATCAACAATTATGTATCCAAAAAAGTGAATTATCTTCCCTAGTACTTACTTAGCAGTTATGCAAATAGAATACATTTGTTTTATAAGAGATAACCAATACTGGAATCACCAACACGAAAAAGATAATACAAACCTCAAGCACTATAATGAATGAAGCTGGGTTTATGAGGACAGCTAGTATTATTTATTAAAGAATTGCAAAAAATGGAAATCAGAAAGTCAGAGACACCCTATATCCTTTTCCTTAATGTCAAATCTTTTGCATTAATAATAGCCTTCTGTGTTGACTGCCTGGTTTTCTGCCTTCTTTTTCTTTCCCCCAGTGCCACAGGTTGTGCTTTGCATATACACATCTACATGCAAATACACGCAGTCAGTGTTACCTTCACCTCCTAATAGGGTCTGTGTACCATGTAGACTCTGGCAATTCAAGAACAAATTATGCATTATATATTGTGGTGTATTTACCTTTGTTCATTGTCTGCGCATTGTGCATTTTAACTACCTTTGGCACTCAAAAGTATAATTGCACACTGTGTAATGTATTTGAAGGTTTGTATTTTTCTTGACAGTTTAACTACAACTCTGTTGCGGCTTGAGGTTAAACAAATGCATGGTAAGAAATCCCACAGAAACCACATGATTTAATGCTTATTATTAGAAGTATATCATGTATAACAGCTGCATAATGCACAGTTTCGGAGCATAATTACAATATTGTTTCTTTTTTAACCTGAAAGGTCTTATACTTTAAAGTGTACTTAACCACCTGACAACAAAAAGAAAGCTATAATTCACATATTCTCAGCCTTCCCAAACAGCAAAACTATATCTTCAGCAAGGACAAAAAAGGATACGCCTTAGCACTGCAGGATTGCATTGCTCACTGTTTTGCTGAAGGATTTAACATTATTTCAGTTGTATAATATTAATTTCTGACCACAGAAAATTAAATAACCCATTCATCTGAAGTCTCAGTAAGTTAATTAAGTTCCTCAAGCATTCCGACCCTGCATGAGTTAACATCTGGGCAAAATATGGACAGACATTCTGGAAACTTTGGAAGCCTCTTTGGCTTTGTCCTCACCTCACCAGAAAAGTGATTTTTGTGTTTTTACAGTGCTGGTATCATCACTGTAGACACCTCTAACTATTACCTTCAACTATTCTTCTTTACTTCCTAATGAAGTCTTGAGAGAAATACTTTAATAGTGTTGATAGTAAAGGGAGAAAAGAGGGGGTCAGGAATTAATGCAAAACCAAAATGTGGAACAGGTTTTACGTTATACTGTTATAACAATTGTTAGATGTCAACAAAAGAGATCTTATATTATTTTTGGGTTTTCTTTCTGCAGTTGAAGATTCATGTGTACTTTTATATTTATTTTTATGGGGGTTATTTTTTATGGGGGTTTTTGCAGGTTCATGTGCATAATATCTCTGATGCCAAAACAAGACAATGTAATTAGAAATTCCATTACAACTAATCCTAAGACCAAAAAAACCACAAATACTTCATACATTGTTGATCATTCCTTATATACATACCATGATTTTTATTTTAAGAGCTACAAATTAAGAAAAAAAACCTAAAAGAATAATCAGATCTTTTAGCAATATCCAAGGATGCGTAGGGCATCCTTTAAAAACTGTAAGTCTAACAATAGAAGGTTTTGCTACATATGGTAATTTTACTGAAATATCAGACCACTAGGAGTGCAGAAGTAGATATAACAAATTGATTCCATCTTTCAAAATCAAAAAGACAGAAGAAGACCTATTTGTTTTATTACAAGCAAGTCCAAGATGGACTGTAATACTGTGGTCAAATATATCAAAATCGTACATGGTTATAGGCATTTTCTATGCATCTTACATCTTGTGGAGAATAAGTTCAAGGAAAAACCTTCTCTTGATTATAGAAGGCTTTGGAAATAATTAAACAACAAAAATGTTTACTTACTTCTTGACACCCTCACAAGTTCTGACACGTTGAATACTCCGGATTTCACAAAACTATCCTCAAGGTACACTGAAAAAGACCACAGAACCATAGTCAGTATAATGAAAAGATTAATAAATAACTATAGATAGATTTATACACTAGATAATAGTGGTATTAACAGAGTCCCAGAAAAATAATACAGAGATCAAAGTACACTCAAAGCTGATCACAAGGTCTAATGTGAGCTGAAATTCAGGCAAAGGTGCAAAAAAGTCTTAAAGATCTGTGATAGAGAAATTTCTTTAAAGTATATGAAAACTAACAAGCAATATACTTAGCCCTTAGCTATCCATCCCAAAAGTATCTGAAAACTAGATCCTTTTATTATTATCTTGATATTTTAAGTCAGTATTGAACTATGATCAGTATCAGCTGGATAAGCAATTTCCCCATGGAGCAATCCTGTCCTTCACATGCTCCTGCTAAAGAGATTTTCACTTAACTCTCACCTTGCTGATTGTGACTTTACAGTACAGCCTCCATTACCAAATCATCATGCCTGAGGCAGACGAGGGCCTTGTTATTATTTCCAGGACAAACAGAAACTGAACAAAGCAGCTGAGCTATTCAGTGGGATGTGTTTTATACACATACTGAATTGTATACCTAGAAACTTACGTTTAAGAAAACACATATTATTGCTTTGGCCTACGTTTACTTATTCAAAGATAAACATATTTGATATATTTTCTCTGCTGCGAAATTCAGGCATAAATTGGAGTACTGCTGTGAAACAGCAGCTGATAATCAAGACATCTCAGTAGTGTAACTTGCAACCTTATGCAAAGAGAGCTAAGAAACCCATGTTTCTGTGGAAGTCTCACAATAATCACTTCAAATGCTGTATTAGTGAATTTGAGATTACATGGCATCATGGCCTTTTATAGGTAGTAATAGCAACCATTTTCAAACAAAAATATTTAGATCTATACTTGGTACACATTGCTGCTTCAACAGTGTTACTTTTTAATTTGTTTTCATGTGAGACATTGCATTAAGAATTTCTTACTGTGGTTTCTCTAGTCTCTTTTCTGAATAAACACAGGTTTTTTTCTTTTGGAAATAAACTGTCAATTTTCTGTTCCCAATGTATGAAGGAGTAAAAGTATACTAAATGTCTTAACAAAACAAACCAAAACTACACCTACTGGAATATATACTGATTTAGAAAACAGTGGTTTGGTACCATTCTCTTTGGATTTCTTTTGGAAATTGATGCTTTTATCTTCAAGTGATTTAGCAAAAACATGGCAACTACAATCAGAAAAGTAACTGTAAAAGTAGTACACTTTACCTGAGAGGTCTGTCCTTGTTATATCTAGAGAAACCTCTACTTACTTTACAGGGTCATAAAGAGAGCAGAGGCAAAGGGAGTGGCTTTCCCTAGCTATTAGGCCCATAGAGCTGCCTCATCCAGCACATCTGATATTATTTACCAGTCAGGTATAAACAGTGCACCTGAGAGCATAAGCTGAAAGGATAGGCAAGCATATTTCCCATCTCTGTTACACAGTCATACCTATAGAAGAGTGTAAGTCTTTCCCAGCTGAGAGCCATCCCATGACCAAGCACCACGGGTGTACAGAGCACTGTGGACTTGTAGGATCATCCTGAACAGTGTTCTGCCAATGTAGTCATCCTCACAACTCACAGTCAATGTCACTTCATACACTATTCCTGAATGTCTTTGCTCCCACTAGCAGCTCTTCAGAGCTCCCTCCCTTTTTAATTCACTTCCTTTTATACTTCTCTCTCATTTTCAAAAGATCTTCTCCACATCCATTACTTTTTCCTCTCACATCCTTCACCTGGATATTGCCAGCCCCTCTGCAACATTTATGAAATAAGTTTTTTTATTTTATTTTCTGAACTCTCTTGCACAGTTTCACCATGTTTTTTGTGTGGATGAAAACATGACTTAGCTTCTGAAATATTTACTTCTTTATTTGGCAGAACTTGGTATACCCATATAATAAAAAAATGCAAGCAGTAATTTTTTACTTTTCCTTTCCTCATCAGTTATTGTTTTTAAATCTAAGATCAGGCAAGCTGGATGAACGCTAGTAATTCCTCAAGCCATGGCAATCTTTCCCTTCCCTGCTTATTTCCTCTAGCAGGAACAATCTAAAGTACTACATGGAAGGGAGATTTCCAAAAAGAAAATGGTTTCTTGATTTTATTTGGCTCATAAGTGAAGCATGGCATAAAGCCAGTGTTCAACCATGCAGCCAGCTCTGAAGCTGGTAATGACACATGACTGAACTTCTCTGCTGTTTATCCAAGTACAACTACTTTGAAGCACAACATCTCTCATTCAAGCCAGACTAACTTGAGAGGAGCTTTAGCCAAGTGTAGATTAATAAAGCTATCGTTATGGTGAGAACAAGACCCAAGGCTCATATTAAAAGAAGAAAAAGCCTATGTTTGACTTTATATGTAAGAACACAGATGTGTACATATGTGCACGCATACACATCTAGATACATATGTTTAATCTTCAGTCTACTCTCATGGATTCTCAGTTTTTCTCACTGGCAATATTGAGAATACATACATAATATAAAGAACAATACAGTGTTTCTCTCCGTGTTATAGTGAAGTGACAACTGGGAAAATATTTTGCCATCAAGTGGTACCACCATCTCTCGTCCTCTCACAAAAGGATGCATTCACCTAGTTATGAAGATAGTACAGTGCGTATGTTACACAACTGTTACTTGGCTCCCAGCTGTGCAAGAGGAACATATTCTGTGCCATTAGATTGCTGTAATTTGTTGTGCAAGCATGCTTTGCTATATAAGATAGAGGTTAAACAGCAAGACTGCATGCAGAAGGCGAGCTGTATAGAACATTTCTGTTTATGGTGTGAGATACTGCCTTTTACCTGGTGAAGCCGATCACCCCACTGAGGAAGAGTTAACGTTCATATTCACATTATTCCACTTCATGCAAGACAGAAATATGCAGGGTATATTAATATGCTTCATATCATATAGGCCTTACTGGTTTTTTTGATTGCCCATTCCCTAATGCACTCTTTACATTAATATGTCAAAGAGTCATAAATTAGCGCTCTTGGTGTATGTTTCTGATCTGCTCAGTCAGTACAGACATTAATGCACTTGATAAGTCTATTGCTATCTTTTGATAACACTTCACTGTCTTTATCATTCAAACCTAAAAAAAGCATTGAGTATTTTTATTTCATAAAACTCATCCTTCCTGAGAGATGCAACTCTCTAAAATGCATATTACTAATTGTCATTATTCTTAAAAATCTGCAAAAGAAGACTTCTGCAAAAGGAGACTGTCTGACAAAACTGCTGCAGTGAGATATTGTATGAAGACTAACTAACTTACAAAACCCATATATAAGAGTGGATTTTTAAAATTTTCTCCCAGTTTTTGTACACGGTGACTATAAAATCTTTCTTTCCTTATCTTTTTTAAAGAAAACTCACTCATGAAAAATAGAGTATCCACACTTGCCAGGCCAATGGTATCAAGGAAGAAAGAACAGGTTAAGCCAAGCAGCAGTCCTGATCAAGCTCCCATATACAGTCAGTAAAGGAAGAAACATTCAACAAGGCCTCCAACTGCTGTAGAAGTCACTGCCCTAGTCCTTGCACCTCTCCCACTCTATTTCTGCTCTATGCCTTGTACCGCACCTTGAAGAGAAGAGTTACAATTGTGATTTTTAACTATTCTAACCATGCAAACAGTTAAAGAGGGGGGACGGAGGAGGAAATAAAGTAGTTTCAACTGACTGAAAAATAATTTCAGTTTGCCCAAACAATTGATCTAACAAGCTTGTTCTCACACTACTTAAAAGCTTACTAATGACATTTAGCAAATTTTTAACCGGTCATTTCATGTCTTCTGATTTAATTGTACTTTTATGAATAGGTTGCCTGTTTATGTTCTGCTGCATATTGGCTAGGGCCTAACCCTAAAACTGTTTCCTGGTATGGTTATAAATATAGTTTTCTCATTGATACTGCCTTGGTTTTGAGCAACTTATAAAAGAAGGGTAAGGACCCAACCAGTGCTGGAAACAATGTGTATAAATATACTTTTATTTCTAGATCTTTAGATAGAGGAATTATACAGTACTAGATAGATGTATTAGCAATAAGACATACAACATCAGGAGCTACTGTGAGAAGAAATGTTGAAAACTTTAGCCTGGCTTATAGCAGACAGCTGTGCATAAACTTAAGGTTATGCAGGGTAATGTTCTGGATGCTGCTAGCTACAACTTTGTACAGATACTATTTACAGTCAGAAGTGGTAGTAAAAAATTAGTCCTGCACTGTTCATAAGTCAAAATACAGTAAGCAGACATGCTGTTTGTTTTCTTACTCTGTGTATTTTGAAACCAGTATCTGAAAAATAGTACCAGAAACAGGTTGCTACCAAAACAGAACATCTAAAAGACAGATATGGGCGGATAATATTTGCCAAGTAATGACAAAGAAGATTCCAGTGATAATATAATTGAAAAAGTTGAACTAAAGTCTGCCTAGAGAATGAGCTATTTTTTTAATCACACAACATTCTCTAGTCTTGTAGCACATCCCCAAATCGGTTTGGGTACTTTTTTACTAAAAGTTGCAATAATGTTGTAACTGGAACAAGAAACAAACATGCAAAAAGACCCCCTGACTCTATTGAACTTTAATCATGATGAGGAACTAAAAAGCCAGATATACCATTTTCAAATGGCAAATGACAAACACAATTTTTGACATCCTCAAAATTATAGCCAGAACAATAGTCATCTGTGTTGCACTAATTTGAAGAAGTGAAAACCAGGTTTAATGGACTCTGAAATCTACGACTAGAATTCAAGAGGTGAGTTATTCGGAAACCTAGCAAGAAACAAAAAGGGTAAGTAACACATATTCGTATTGCTTTCTGTTCCAGAGGGTCCCAGGTTACAGCCAAGATTTAAGAAAAAGTTGGGGGAACTGCTCTCTAACAGCTATAGGACTAGCAGGTACCAAAACAGAATTTTCTGATGCCAAATCAGGTTTCTAGAATTCTAACTGGTAACGTGAGTTTCTAGTAAATTCTTTCTCTGTACATGCTTTGAAGTAAAAACCATTACATCCACCATTAAACACAGGATCTGAATCTGCATGAGATTTGATCACAGCATCATTTGTTCATAAACGACAGCCAATGCAAACAAGAATGGAGAAGTAATCCTAAACCAGTAGACAGTAGTAATTACCCACACCAAATTCCACATCATCCTGAAAGGCTAAAACTCTTTCTTTTGGAGAACAGGGTTGTACAACCCGTGCAGGTCTATGAGTGCCAAGACAGCAGAGCTAGGCACTGACCTCAGAATGCTCCACCCCCTCCAGCTCAATACTGGGAAGCTGATAAAGAAAAGCATCAACTCTCAATCACTGACGTTACTAATTCATTTGGGAAAGGGAGAACTTCACAGAAAATCAAGATCTGACCAAACTCAACCCTGTTTTATTTGAAGATCACTATCTGAGATGGCACAGCTGCAAGCACATGAGAAACAGCAAGCATTGCAGGATCTCCACTCCCATGGTGAAAAAGAGGTGAATATGTGTTTATTAAATACAATTCTGTTTGAATTCCCTATGCTGCTACTATGGCATCATTGCTTCCACAAGAAAAGCTGCTTTCAATTACAAGGCAGGGGAATATCTCTTCTATTCTGATTAATTATGGGGCTAATTCTCCACCCACGAGAGGGTAGCTTGCAATAAAGAGTAAAATAATGAAAGCATACATGGTCAGAGACATTCAAAACTCAAAGAGATTTGCTTATTGCATTTCCAAAAGGGTGCAAATGTTGAGACCACGTTCCTCTTCAGAGGTTATTTCTGAAACTACACATTCTAAAAACTAAAACTGAATTATTCTATCTGAAACAGAAATATATAGGCAAATTTATTACACAATTCAAAGGGCTTGATCCAAAAAAAACGTTCTCCCTACAGCTACTAGGCCATATGAAAGTGCAAGGAAAGCCTTTAGGGCTCTACAGCTGCAAGATAGATTTCCATATTGAGAGGTAGGTGAGGCTTGTTGCAAGCTTTTTGGCAACACCTTCTATAATTAAAAACAGAACAAAACAAAACAAAACAAATCAAACTCCAGAGATGGTGATTTCACTCAAGTCTTCTTTGGAAGTGGTTCCTAAAATAAAATTTCTGGGGAAAATAGAAGGGGAAAAACAATTCCAGGACAGTGAAGCTGGGACTGGGGTTTCAACTACCTATGCCTCATTCAGATTAAGGATTTTATCTCTAGGCAAATTCCCTGACAACATATCGAGGGTTATTGTGAAGGAAAGAAAGGAGCCAATGGAGAGTAATGGAAGGTAAAGAGGCAGAGACATTTTGTCCATATCTTCATCTAAAATTGTTACCCCATATAAGCAATTTAATATTCATCAGCACACACTCAAACCTGAGTTCTCTGCATCCTGACTGATCTTACGGAGTCATAAAAATTTATATGGAAATATATTTAAAATCAGCTAAAATGGAATAAAATCTAAAAAAACTCAAAAAAAAAAAAAAAAGTTTTTTCACTTACTAGGAAACATAGCTATAGCAACTCCTGAAATCATCTGCTTGGATAAAAGGAAAAATCTGAACACACTCATCTTCCCTCATCAAAAAGGCTAATACCTGTTTGAGTCAGGACAGCTAGGTTTCCTTTGCACTTTCTGAAATGCTATATTTTGTATTCTCCAATGCTGGACAAAAATGGCTCCATACAAATGGGAAGGCATCCATACAAAAAGAGACTGGTTGCAAGCTCTACGGCAAATTGAGTCTCCTTGCTGCTCTATTCAGATAGTGTTCAACTCTGTCAATATTGCTATTTCTTACCCCTATTTTATTAGCTTAAAAAGGCTGTCTTCAAAGATTTCAGCAACACAGCAGGAACTGGACACAGTTGTGTTAACGCTGGCGTATAAATCGAATCTGCCAATCAGCAACCTCAAACCAATGGCAAATAGCAAGAAGTCTTACTAATATCAAGTACTTGTGGCCAGCAGGCAGAAAGGGAAAGAATAATAAAGCAAAGCAAAAACCAGAAAATTCTCACCTAGAAGAACAGGCTAGTAAGAACTGTATATCTGAAGACCATATTCTTATTGCTGCGGCTAATACCATTAGCTTAATTACAGTTCTAGATATCTGTCTTTTTTTACTCACCCTCATAATTTTCTTATGCTTAATAGATTTACTGAAAGGTGACATCTTTTCTCTTCAGTAGATATCTTGCCACACCACTGCACATATTTCCATATACACTTGCGAAAGCTTATTTTTTAGATTTTCTTAAGCTGTATAAAAGACCTATAGGACTTGCAGGGAGCAAATAATAATGCAGCATTACACTGAAACTGCCACACTATGCTACCTTTAACAGACTGCTTCAGCCATAGATCAGAGCATTCTGAGCACCAAGTAAGAAACAAGAGAGGCCTGAAGTACTTTGGTTGCATTTGGGTTTTGATGGCTTATTGATGTTTGTGGTTTTTATGCAAAAATACAAGTATTTTTTAACTTCTAATCAGGTGTGCCTCTATCTGTTCGGACATCCCCACTCTTTGCCATGTCCATTCTCTCTTTTAAATAATGTAAAATTTTAATAGTTAGGACTGTGTTAGCTCAGCACAAATTTTTAGCAACCAGGAATTTGAAGGCTGATACAGACAATAGTAGTGTTCAGATTTTTCTCCTCTCTCAGTTAATTTCTGCTCATCTATCTGTCTGGGACTTGTTTAATAGTACCTGCAGAGAAATAAAATTTACCATCCAGGTCTCTGAAAAGCAAGATTCAGCCATTACAAAAATATGCTAATATAAATATATATTTTAAAGTATATTTTATAAAATAGATCATTCAAAGTTACTGAAAAATAAAACTCAGAGGAGGATACCCCTGGATTTAGCTACAAAAGCTACATACCACTTTCACCGCAAGCTATGCCACAGGTCTTAACACTGTGTTGGGCTATCAAAATATTCAGTATATTTTTAGAAACATATTGTAAAGAATTCCAACAAATGCTCTTAATGTTCTTTTGTTTGGCAAGTTACACTATCCTCTCTCCAACTTGTTGTTAGGATAGCAAATTACCAAGCACCCTAAAGAATGCAGAAATGTCGCCAAACCTAGAAAAAACCCACTCTTGACACCAACACCTTTGCCAACTAACACTCATTTTCCAGCATACTCTTCCTTGGCAGTATCTTTGTGAAGGTGGTGGTATCCAAAAGCTAACAGCATACATCCTTTGCCAACATCCTGGCTCTTTGACATACACGCACTAGCACACAACATGATAGAAGAACAACTCTCCTGGCACTACCAGTCCACATACTCCTGGCCTGGGACCCAAAACAAACCTCAGAATGGATATCCTCCAGAGTTCTGACAGAAGTGACTGTCTGGCTCTAATAACAAGAATTGTTTGAAGTTTAGTAAGAAAGAATAGGACAGTTGTGCTTTTCCCAGAGAAGCTGAATGGCATACAGCTCCTTCTCATTCTCCCACACAGCCCCAGAAGTCCTGTATTCTGCTGTACCACAAACAACAACACTTTCACCTTGCTAGTTTAGCTCCAAAACAGTATTACACAGTAAAGCTGAACAAAGCTAGAAGGTCATCCTCCAGTAGATGACATTCAATTATCCTTCTGTCTCTGCTTAAATGGAGGGTTTCAAGGGAAACAAGGCACAACTTCTATTTTCTGTCCCCACTTGGCGGCAGACAAAGGGATAATACTGGCTGCAGTGACTCCAAATCATGAGGAAGTGTGTCGGGGGTTGGGTGTTA
>VXBQ01017056.1:20536-35129 GCA_013400175.1 Phainopepla nitens
AGGGGGGGGTGACGAGGGGCTCCATGTCCGCAGCATGGCTTGGCTGCTGAGCACAACTGCCCTCCGGCTGCAGCGGGAGCTGTGGTGAGCCAGCACGCTGGCAGCCAGCTGGATGGAGCCTTGATTGCCTCCTTTTTTATTCTTTCCGAGATATCTGGGACATGCCTCACTGCAAACAACTCCTCGCTGTGCTGAGCTGAGCCCCTGCTCTGCAGTGGGGCCGAGCTGAGCCTGCCCAGGAAAAGGCTCGTGGCCCAGGGTGCCAACACCAGACACCCTGAGTGAGGGTTGTACCCGAGCCCAGGGCTGGGTGCTGCGGTGTTGCTCCCTGGTGCCCCATGATGCCTTCCCTGCCCCTGGGACATTTCCAAAAGGCTTCTTTCCCTTCCTGCAGCCATTCTCCTATTCTCCATCAGAAAGGATGAAGCTTGCTCTGAAATCACTGCCAGCGAGCCCAAACACACTCTCTCTGCATCAAAGAGCATTCAGAGCTCCAGAGTCCTGCAGGTTGACGCCATTCACACCCCAAATTCCCATCACAGGCAGCCAACAGGGCACAGGGCAACTCTGAGCTCCAGCAGCCCAACCTGGTTCCCCTCCCCACGGGTGCTGCCTCCCCCCATGCTCACACACTGCAGTGGGTGCGTGTTAGTACCCATCCCGCTCCCCTCTGCTCCTGGGGGCTGCGCTGCCCACCAAACCCTTAAAAATTTCCTGAAGGAATAAATCCAGATGTGTCCTGGCCGATGGCTGGGGGGCCAGGAAGGGATTAGCGCTTCCTGGCGTCCTCCAGCCGTTAATCCTGAACACGCTGCGTCCTGGCAGCACGGGCAGCTGCCGGCCCCGCTGCAGCCGTGCCGGGATCTCCCCACAGACGGAGACACCTCGGGGATGTCCCGCAACACCCCAAAGCAGGGCTGCTGCAGGCACAGAGGGCTGCCCCATGCCGGGGTGCCCCGTGCCGGCGGAGGAGGACTCCGAAGTCAGGAGAGGGTTAGGGCGGGCGGTTAGTGGCACACGGGGAGGTTCATGCTGCACGGCACACACCGCTCCCACCTCCTGCCTCAGTCGCTCTCGGGACGGTACAGGTACTTCATCATCAGGTTGTCCACCTGCTTTTTCCGCTGTTTCTCCTCCTTCTTGCCCCGGGCAGGACGTGTTGGCTCCTCGCTCCCCGCCGCCCGCGGGCCCTTCTTGACGCTGGAGGTGCTGCGGTAGGAGCTGGTGGAGCCGGAGGAGGACTCGGAGGAGGAACTGGACTCGGATGATGACTGCTGCTTCTTCTTTTTCTTCTTGGATTTCTTCTTGCTTTTCTTGGCATGCTTCTTGGAGCTCTTCTTCTTCTTCTCCTCCTCCTCTTCCTCGGAGGAGCCCGAGCTGCTGCGGCAGCGGCAGCTGTGCCGGGAGAAGTCGAGGGCGGATGCGGAGCGGCGCAGGCTGCCGGAGGGGCGGTCAGCGGCTCCCAGGGGGGCCGCGCTCCGGACACTCCTGACACTCCGGACACTCCGGACACTCCGGCCGTCGTCCCCCGAGTCGGCCTCGGGGCTGGAGTAGCCCCTGGCCTGCAGCGGGCGGTAGCTCAGCACCTCTTGGATGGCGGCTTCCAGGTCGGGGTCGAGGTAGGAGCGGTGCCGCACGGGCCGGGCGTCCCCAGGACCGTCCTCCTCGGAGGCCGCGCTGCGGGGCCGTGGGGGCACAGAGAAGCTGCGCCCCAAGAGGGGCTGCCCGCGGGACCCCTCGTCCGCCTCATCCAGGCGGCTGCGGGCCAGGGAGAGCCGCGACTCAGGGCGGCCCTCAGGGCCCCCTCGCCNATGACGGCCGCCCGGTCCGGGGGCTCGCCGCCGCGGGCCGCCCGGCGCGGAGGGCGCTCGGGGGAAGGCGGCCGCTCGCCCAGGGCGCTGAACAGCGTCTGCTCATCCCCGCGGCCGCCTATGGAGTCCTTGAGGCCCGGCCGCTTCCTGTAGCTGAGGGAGCTCAACACCGACACCGGCCGCTCCTCGGCGGGCTCGGGGCCGTCCGGCGGGGCTGACCTGAGCCGCGGCACCGCGGCCCCGCACGCACCGGGGAGACAAGAGAGACACGGAGATGAGCGGGCGAAGCGGGGGCCGGCGAGGCGGCCTCGGCAATTTGCGTCAGCGGGAAATGGCATCGTGGAAAAATGTCATGTAAATGTGGGAATTGTTCTAGCCCAGCACTTTGATTCCCCTTTAAAGCGTTGCCTTCAATTTATTTCATTGTCGGCTACCTGGAGCCGCTGCGTTTGATTCCCGACTTCAGAAAAGGTGGAATTATCTCCAATAACAAAATGTTTTACATCTGCACCGCTGAATAAATTAAACCAATTAACAGAAACCAGCTCAGATCTTTCCCCCCTGCTCGGCAGAGGGAGGGAGTCCCCTGGGACTCTTGGAGCCCTGCTAGGAAATTGGGTTTGGATAAAAGCAATCTGCGCTCAGCAGGCAAGCGTTTTCCAAGGGGAAGGGGAGTGGGGCTGCGTGCCCCAGCCCCACGCCGTGGGTGCACCTGGGCATGTCCCCCACCTCTGCCAACATTTTCTGAGAGGTGTGGGGAGGGATGGGGTGGGGCTGCAGAGGAGGGCAGGATGGAGCAGGGAGTCAATCCTTGAGTGACGGAATGCTGCACAGAGCTAAAGCCCAGCACTGCAAGCCCTGGGAAGGCAGATGGAGTGAGGCTGTGGATGCCCCATACGCCTCCAGGGTGGGATGATGGAAGAGGGATCAGAGAGTTCCCCCTGGGTGGGGAGACGTGTGTCCCCAGTGAAGACAGAGCTGCTCACCAGCATTAACCCTTCCCTGGCCATCCACACAAGCACCAGGTGGGAACACAGCACCAAATGCCACATCCCACAGGCACCCCACCCCAGCCCTGTCCATGTCCCAGCACAGCTCAGCCTGTCCTCAGCCCCATGCCCAGCCCTGCACCCACCTGCTGCCTTTCAGGCTGCCATCATCTGAGAGTGCTTTGGAGGAGCTTTTGTTCTTGGAGAGCCAAGACTTCACTCCATCCACGCGCTCCTCCAGCTCTGAATCCACATCTGAGTCACCGTCACTGCCGGAGGAGCAGGTCAGGGTGGAAGAAAGCAAGAGGTCAGCAAGGGGCAGTAAAGTTTTGGGCACTGGAGAGATGGAAGTGCACTTGGAAGGCACTGAACCCCTCCAGTACCCACTGCCTGTGTACCATGGCATGGGTGAAACCCCACCCTATGGTTCTGCTTCATCTATGGGACATAATCCGCATGCACATAGTTCAACCTGCAAGCCAGGGGCTCCCTGAAGCACCCCCAAACCACCCCTGTGGCTGCCCAAGGGGCTCCCACACCCTCTGCCCAACATCTCCCTGTCACCGCGTGGCTCCAGAGCTGGAGACAGCAAGGCCTGGCTTTGGGGCAGTAGGCAGAAACACAGGAGATTTCCAGCTCCAGGATTGGGAAGGAAATAAGTGGGCTCATTTTATAGGGCACCGTCGAGTGCAGAATTACAGCGAGGAAGAGCAATGCTGATGGCCCCGGGTAAACAGGAGTTTAGCAGGCGGAACAGAAACGACTCTGGCACGGCGGGCGTGGGAGCAGAGCGGGCAGATTTACAGCCCTGCCGTGCCCGAGAGCCCCTGATTTACGTCCCGGCGTAAAAAAAACTCCTATCTGGCTTAAACCATCTAATTTATAACGGCCCTTCGTAACCATATTGATTGCCTTTAGAAAGAAGGTGCTGTCTGCATTGCAAAATCCATTCCTCCACGTTAAAAGCATCCCTGAATAAATCTCTCTTAATACCTCCCCGCTTACTGCTTTCATTAGGGCTACGGCAGCACCGTCGGGATCTATACGGAAATTGAAAGAGTGTGGCCCCCTCTCACCACCCTGCTCCCACCAGGCCACTCCAAGGAAGGGATGGGATGTACCACAGGATCTTAAATGGCCTTTTATCCGTCTGGTTTTGGGCTTATTCCCTGCCTGGGAATGAAGGCAAACAGCACAAGGGACAGGCTGGCATACACCCTGTATATGAATCCTTCTCTTTTGAAATTCAGAGCGACGAGCCGCTCTCCATCCTGCGCATCTCCCTCCCCTGCAATACATCCAGGCAACACTGGGCTTGGGGGAAAAAAAAAAACCACCAACAAAAAAACCACAGAACAACACCAGAAAAACCCCCAACCAGCCCCTAAAACAAGCTCTGGGGGCAGCTAAGGTTTTCTGACCAACGGAATTAAGATCCACATCAAACACAGTTTACGTCCTGGCAAACGTGCCGTTAGTTAAGCAGGACCCAGGTCGTGGGAGCGACCGTGGATTGGGGGTATTAATCAGTGGCAGCAGGGCTCCATTGCTGCCTCACATTTGTCATCAGCCACGGCAGAGCATCACCCCCCACCCCATCCCAGGAGCTCATCCCGTCCCCATGCATGGGATGATGGGGTTATGTGCCGTGCCGTGCCGTGGGTGCTGTTAGGGCATGCGGAGCTGGGCCAGTGGCATGCGGGACCCCGGCCCCTGGGGGTGAGCTGGGGGTTAGGGGAGGGGAGGAAGGAAAGAGATGCTCCTCACAGTTTACTCTTTCTTTTCTGATACTTTGCCACCATGTCCTGCAAACTGGGAGGGGTTGAAGGAGGCAGGGTCGGAGGCGGGGGGGAGAAACACAACAGAAAAGAAATCAAATGAAAGGAAATTTAAGAAAAAAAAAAAAGACCAAGTGGGCGGGGAACAGATGTGGGCAAATTAAATTATGGGGAAGGGTCAGGGGAGGGAGGTGAGGCTGCCCTTGTGCCCCTGGAGTGGGGCTGCACCCAGCTGGATCCCAGCATCCCAGGTTGGGTGCTGGAGTGTATCCAAAGAAAGGCAACAGAGCTGGGAAAGGGTCTGGAGCACAAGTCTGGTGACAAGCAACTGAGGGAGCTGAGAGGGCTCAGCCTGGAGAAAAGGAGGATCAGGGGGGACTTTTTCATGCTCTACAACTTCCTGAAAGGAGGTTGCAGCCAGCTGAAGGTCAGGCTTTGCTCCCAAGGAAGAAACGATAAGACAAGAGGACATGGACTCAAGTTGTGCCATGGGAGGTTTAGATTGGATATTAGGGAAAATTTCTTCACCAAAAGGGTGGTCAGGCATTTTAACAGGCTGTGCAGGGAAGTGGTGGAGTCCTTCCCTGGAAACATTTAAAAAATGTGTGGAT
Organism: Phainopepla nitens; assembly: GCA_013400175.1. Taxonomy (NCBI): domain Eukaryota; kingdom Metazoa; phylum Chordata; class Aves; order Passeriformes; family Bombycillidae; genus Phainopepla; species Phainopepla nitens. The sequence goes on from VXBQ01017056.1 coordinate 25,726, forward strand.
GTGGCACTTGGGGACATGATTTAGTGCTAACATGGCAATGCTAAGTTAATGGCTGGAGTCAATTATCTCAGAGGTTTTTCCCAACCTAAACAATTGTACAGTTCTATAATTCTATCCTGGGCTGGGCTGGATCCCAGCATCCCAAACCTCCTGCCAGCTTGTGCTGCCCTGGCTCCTGGGGCTCCCTGGACTGTTTCCAGCCAGCTGGCAGGATCCTGGATGCATTTCAGGCACCTCCACAAGTGGCTGAAGCTCATGGGGGCTGCGGGTGGACGGAGGGATGGATGCACAGATGCACGGACTGATGCCTGTGTGCACAGGTGCCCGATGCACGGATGGACAGACACGGGTGCATGGACAGATGCAAGTGTGCACGATGCATGGATGGATGCACAGACAGCATCCTGCCAGGGCCAGGCAGAGCCAAGGGGTCCCACGTGGCATTTCTGAAGTGGCGAGGGGGAGCGGTGACCCCCAGGGACACATGAGAGGGTCCCCACAGGTGCTCTCACCTGTTGATGAGGTCCTCATTGCTGTCACTCTCCATCTCATCCTCGATGGCCGCCTGCAGGTCCCCGATGCGCTTGAAGGCCAGCTTCAGGTCTGACTGCAGGCTCTGGTTGGCGGCTTCCAGGCTCTCCAGATCCATCTCCTGCAGGGAGGGAGTGGGATGAGCCAGGTTCCTCAGGGAACACCCCCTTGAGCCCTGCCTGGCCCTATCACGGGTGCCTCACCAGCTCGTGCTTCTTGCGGCTGGCTTCTGCCTCCTTCTTGGCCAGCTCGCCCATCTCCTCCTTGACGTCGCGGAGCTGCCGCTGCAGCCGCTTGTTCTGCTCCTTCTCGCGGTTCTCGGCGGCCGCGCGCTGATCCCGCTCCTCCGTCAGCTTCTCCATGTTCTCCTTCAGCCGCGTGGCCAGGCTCTGCCGGGCACCGGGGTCACCCCAAACCCCCCCAGGGACCTCTCATCCTGCGGGCCCACCCTCACCCCGACGCCCACCAGGGGATGACGGATCCCACTCCCATCAATTTACACAAGGGGATGGAGGAGAAACCACCCCCTCCCAGGGCCGGGGAAGGGGCAGAACAACAGCAAGGGCTTTGTTGAATTGGAAAAATAGATCTAACTGTGTGTGAAGTAATTAAAACATGTAACGTAGGGAAAAAATAGCTCCCGTTCTCCCCCAGCCACTGAGCCAGCCGCTGCATATTTATGGCCCCGGCAGAGAGAGTGGGGAAGGAAATAATAGCTTGGAAAATATGAAGAGGAGAGCTAAGCTGCCGCGCTCCCCGGCAGAGCTGCGGAGGCAGAATATAAAACAGGCTGCGTTCGCAGGACTGGGGAGTCTATAATTTCCCTAAGTCGATGCAGGGAAAGAGCAGCACTTTGCCGGGCTGGGCGGTGGATTACTGTTATCAGTGCTCGCAGGGAGCCTTCCCTGTGGAGACAGGGATGGGCTGCCAGAGGGGGAGGGCTGCAGCGTGGGGGGTCGTGGGGAGGGGAGGCACTCAGAAAGCCCTCAGACGGCTTCATTACGGTCCTGTTGCACCCCTGTCCCAGCTGGAGCAGAGGGAAAGCCCCCGTGACTACCTCCAGGCGTTTGACTTGAGTCCTCTCGAACTCCAGCCTGGTCTCCAGCTCGCGGATCTTGGCCTCCTGCCGGCTCACCAGCGACTTGTCCACCATGGATTGCTCCAGGAACTCCAGCTGGCTCTGCAGACCTTGCAGCTGCAGGAGAGGGCACAGCCTCAGCCTCAACCACAATCACCCTGCCCCCACTGCCACGCTGTCCTGGAGGAGAGCTGCTGGCCATGCTGCTCCTACCCTGATGGAGAGCTTCCCACTGGACTGCTCTGCACCCCCATGGTGCTGGGGGCCCCCATAGTGTGGGCAGCAGGTCTCTGGGTGCCCCCCATTGCCCTAGCTTCACTTAGGGGGCATCCTCACCTTCTCCTGCAGCTCCTGCTTCTCCTTGCTGACCTCCTCCAGCTGTGCCTGGAGGTCATTCATCTGCGCCAGGTCCCGGGATGCCTGCAGGACACACCAGGGCCATCAGTGGGGATCCCACTGTGCTGGCTCCAAGAGGGACATCTTGAGGGGGTGGGATGGGAGCAGCTGCTGCTCCCCTTTCACCTGGGCCACAGCTGCCTTGTGCTTCTTCATCAGCTCATTCATGTCCTCCTGGTCCTCCTCCAGCCGGCTCTGTACCTCGTTCTTTTCCCTCTGCAGACGGCTCAGCTGCTCCTCCAGCTGTGGGAAGCCACAGGTGTCTCCCACTGCATCCCAAGAATGGGGCACTCACCCCTAAACCTACTCCAAACAGCATGGGGGGGCCACTCTGGGTGCAAATGGGGCATGGCCCCACCATGGTTCATCACAACTCAAACCCACTCACCGCTGCCTTGGCCTTGGCAAGGTCATCAATCTGCAGGTGGAGGTCCTCAATCTCCACCTCCATGGATTTGCGGGCCTTGACAGCGGCTGCGCAGGTGAACTCCGACTCTTCCAGCTGCAGGAACATAGCTCAGTGCCTGGCCAGGGAACAGGGGCACCCTGTGTCCCTCAAAGCCTGCAGTATGAGGAGTGTCTAGAGGCAAACCTGATTCTTGAGCTGGGTGATCTCCCTCTTGCTGGGTGCGTTGTTTTTCAGGTGGTCCAGCATGATCTGAGCATCAGCCAGCAGTGCCTTCGTTCTCTTCAGGTCCCGGCGCAGGCGCTTTTCTGTCTCAAAGTCCCGCTGGTTGGCCTGTGGCAGGGGAAACTTTGCCACGGTTCCATGCCAGAAGGGTGTCCACCCCACCATGGCCACCTCAGGGTCCCCAAAGCAAGGCAGGTGCCCAGCTGCCCAGCTGCCCTTCACCCCACCTGCTCGCTGACAGCAGATAACTTGCTCTCCAGCTCCCGCTTCTCTCTCAGCACCTTCTGCTTGTCCTCGTACTCCTCCTCCAGCTGCACTTCCATCTGCTTCAGCTGGGGGGACAGCCAGGGGGCAGCCAGTCAGGGCGGTGGGGCGGGGTCATGACCCCCTCCTCACGTGTCCCCACCCCCCGGGGACACTGGGTGACCCCACCAGCTGGGTGTTTGCGCAACCAGAGGCACGAAGCCCGGCGCGCACTGGCCCGGGCAGCAGAAGGACTGGTCGGACCCGCCGGGCCAGTGGAGCCGGGCTGTGGTCGGCTGCGTGGGAGCCGGGTGCTCCGTGACGGTGCCCGGCTGGCAGCTCCCAGTACCCAGACAGGGTATGGGGATGCATCCCAGGCCCTCCTGGGCAGAGGGGCCACAGCCAAGCCCTACCTTCTTCTGGCATGACTGCCGGATCTCCTCCACCTCCTCATCACGGCTCTCCACCTCCTTGGCGTGGGTCTGCCGCAGCCGCTCCATCTCCATCTCCAGCCGCAGCTTCGCCTGCAAATGGTGGGGGTGTGATCAGAGCCAAGGGCATGTGGAGACCCCTCCATGCCACTCTCCAGTCACCACTCACCCTGAAAACCCCCCGGTCTGACGCCAGCTGGGCTGTCCGCCCCATGGTGACCTGCCGGGCCATGGCACGGAGGGCCAGGAGCCGTGTCGGCCGCGGCGATGCCTGGCCTGACGCCGGGCTCAGGGCTACCGCCTCCTCTTCCCAGGCAAGCCCGGCCCAGGTAATAACAGCCCTGCATGAAACCACCCCACCCAGAAACCTCGCCCCTCCCCACCGTACCTGCTCCAGCATCTGGATGGTCCCAGCCTGCTCATCCAGTTCCTCCTCCTGGTCTTTGACCTTCGCCTCCAGGTCCCTCAGCTGTTTCTTCACCTTGGCCAGGGAGGCTTCGTCCTTTGACTCCTGGGAGGAGATGTCCTGCAGCTCTGCCTCCAGCGCCTCCGCCTTCTGTGTCAGCCCTGCGATGTCCGAGTCCTTGTCCTGCGAGAGACAGGGTCACCGTCAGCCTGGGGCACCCAGTGACTGGGAGGCTGGGAAGGGTCTAGGGGCCACTCACCTCCAGCAGCTGCTTGAGGCCAAAGACCTCAGCCACCAGCACATCCTTCTCTCGGCTCAGCTTCTCCCGCTGCAGCCGTTCCCGCTGCGCCTCCTCATGCGCCTGCGAGAGCTCGCTGTCAAACCTGCGCAGGGAGAGTGGGGTGAGCACTCAGCACCTCGGGGACTGATTGTCAGCCCTGTGCCAGGAGCACTGCACCGAGCATCCCCTTCCCTCAGCAAGCACTGGGAAGGGTGGTGTGCTGCTGAGTGCTTGTGTGAAACACACTGTTGATGAGTCTTTAATTGCCAGCATGGTGGCACCGAGTCACTCAGACACTCCTCCTGACGCCTTCACTCCGGGCTAATGGGGAGTGCAGCACCTGCAGCACTGACCCCAGCAGCACCTCAGCTGCTCTCCAGGGCCAGCATGTACCTGTGGAACTGTGGCTGCCAATGGCAGGGGCTTGGCAACTACAAGGCAGCTGGGGACACCAAACCTGCCAAGCAGGACATGGAGGGGTCTGTAGGAGAGATGGGCTCCTCAGCTCCCAGAGCTGCATCCCAGTGCTGGGATCCCATGTGACATGGCACCAGTCCCATCCCCAAAGGGGACACACGACCCCCTGGAGGGGACAGAAACCCCTGCTCAAGGAGTGCTCAGCATAGCCTGTAGCCAGGCAGCAATGTGGCAATCTCTCCCAGTGCCCCTGGGATGGGATCAGCTCCAAAATCACTGCCTTTGGGGCTTGGAAAACAACCCTGCGCTTGAGTTTGTGACCTGCGTTAAACACCTCGGCAGCTAATCCCCATTTTTCCTTGCGCTGGGTAATAAACAGCTGCATTAGCACAGACTCCAATCCGCGGAAATTGAAATTAATTAGATTGGATTCTCTCGCTGTATTTGTGTGTGTGATCATTACCATAATGAGATGAAAGCGTCCCTGCTGCTTAATAACGTTAGCAAACTTTGGGGCTGGGAGAGGGGACGGGATGGCAGCATGTACCGAGTGGAGATGCAGAGCACCAGCAGCCTCCACCATGGGGCATGACCCCACATGGGATCACTCAGCTCTGGGCCCCCAAAAAGGGCATGGGGATCCCCTCCACAACAAACACATCCAACTCAGGCAGCCCCATCCCGCTGGAGACACCTCAGCCAAGTAGGAGCTGGTGAGGTGCCCAAATCCCTGCTAAAATGGTAATGCCACTTTGCCAGAGGCGTGTCCCCCATGCCCCCCCCGCTGCCAGCACACGGTCCCCACCTCCGCTGCTTCTTCTCCAGGTCGTGGTTGCGTCCCTGCTGTCCCTCAAGGTGCAGCTTGGTGTCCTGCAGCTCAGCAGCCAGGCGCTGGCACTTCTTCTTCAGCTGCTGCAGCGCCCGCTGGCTCTCCTCGCTGTCCGCCTGCAGGTCTGCTAGCTGTGGGCAGAGGCGGGCAGGCAGTGAGGGCTCTGGGATGCCACCATGTCCCTGCTGTCCTAGCCATGCTGAGGGGACCAGGGAGTCCCCAGAGCTGAGGCCCCACTCACCTTGCGCTCCAGCTGCCTCTTGCCCTGCTGCTCCACCTCCAGCTTGTCCTCCAGCTCCTGCTGCAGCCGTTTCTTGGTGAAGTCGATCTCCCGCACTGCCCGCTCGTATTTCAGCCGCCATTCACCACCTGTGTGGGGAAACGTGGTCACCAAGGGGCTGTGGGGGTGGCACAGGGAGAGGGGGACACTGCAGGGCGTGCCAGCAGCCAGCACTGGAGGCAGGACAGTCCCTGAATCATCATCGTCGAGCTCCCCGTTGAGCTCGGCCGCCCGGATGAGCCGAGCCTCCATCACCTCCATCTCCATCGACTCCATCTGCTTCTTCAGGGCATCATACTTGGCCTGGGAGGGGACATTGCCATGGTGAGCACTTGAGGGGGACAGGAGACACTGCGAGACCAGGGAGGGGCACATTTCCCTGCAGGTCCTTCATCTCCTTCTCAGCCCGCAGTCTCTCGGCCGTCTCAGCGTCCAGCAGCTGGGAGGCCGACTCGCCGGTGTTCCGCTCGTCTGTCAGCTCTGACGTCAGCTCTGTGATCTGGGGGTGGCAGGGGGAATGGCACCATGCACTGGGGCAGGCTGGCACGGCCCCGTACCCCATCCTGGCAGCAGGAAAGACTTACCCTGCTCTCTAGGCGGTCGCTGTTGAGCCGCAGCTCGTTACGCTCCTTCTCCACCTTCTCGAGTTTGCTCTTCAGCTGCTGGATCTCTTCCTGCAACAGAGCGGGTGGTGAGGGAGGGGGCAGGCGCAGGGAAGAGGCTGGTGGGTAGGAGGCTGGCAGCTCCCTGCTCCTCCCCAGCACCCCCCAGTGCAGGATGGGCAGGGTGGGGGCTCCCCGGGGCTGCTCTCCCCTGCCAAGGGCTGGGCAGGGACTTTCCCCAACCCGCTCCGCCGTCGTGCCGACTCCAACCCCATAAATGGTGTCAAAATGCCAGGCAGTCCCAGAAAAGCTGCAGAGGGGTACCCACATCCCCCGGGAGAGGAGGTGGGAGCAAATCCAGTCATCAGCAGCTTGCTGAAAGGTTTGGGTGCACTCAGCCCAAGTGGGGAGGGAGGGGGCCCACCAGGATGCCCAGAGACCACCAGCCAGTGCCGTGGAAGCATGTCTGGCTGCTAACATCTTCCTCTCTTTTCCTCTGGTCCCAGCACAGGCTGGGGGGCAGCAGGGTGCCCAGGTGCCCCTGCCCAGGTGCTCCCACCCAGATGCCTGTCCCCAGCAGGTCGGGGTGAAAGCTGAGCCAGGCAGCAGCTCTGTGCTTGGCGGGTGCACCAGTGTCTGGTTGCCAGCGCGAGCGGAGCCCCCGCATTTGCCTCTCGGCGTGCATGGTTTCATTTCCATTCTCCACGCTTGTAATTGGGCTCAAGCAACAGCCGGCTCTCGGGATGCTAATGACATGCTGATTCGCAAATTAGGGAGCAATTCGAGCCTGGCGCTGGCGGGGCTCGAGCAGACGTGGTCCTGCATCTCACCCCATCATGGGCTCCTGCATCCCAGCCCACTGTGGGATCCTCTATCCCAACACACCACAGGATCCTGCATCCCACCCTTCCCTGGGTTTTGCTTCCCACCCAGCTGCAGGAGCCTGCATCCCACCCCACCTTTAGCTTCTACACGTGACCGCAGCAGGGAGTCCTGCACCCCACCCCACTGTGGGGACCTGCCCAGGACCAACGCTCCCCCACGCCCTCCCTGCTCCATCCAGCATGCCCCGGCACGGATACCCACGTCTTTGCCACGGATCTGGTCCTCGGTGAGCTGCACCTCGATGAGGGGCCGCACGGTGGTGAAGAGCTTCCACCAGGGCCAATCCTTCACCCCTTTGTTCTTCTTGATGTTCTTCTGCACGCACCGGATGGCCAAATCCTGGATCTGTGCAGGGCACGGGGTCAGCACAGGGTATGGGGTCAGTACAGGGCAAAGCGGGGTGTGTGGGTGCTCAGCACCCCTGCCAGCACCCCAGCATGCTTCCCTTCATTAGCATCTGGGCTGATTGCACCAGCAAATCTGCTGTTTGATCCTCTCCAGCCCTTCTAAATGCTAATTCCCGGAAGGTGAGGCACTGTAAGATGCCTTCTGGTTTTTTTACACCTTCTCTAATGATAAAAGTAGGAGCTGAAGTGCGGCTTCATCCTCCCGCGGCGATGCCCAGCAGCCTCCCTGCCGGTTCCCCCTGGCCCCCCGGTTCCCCCTGGCCCCCCACAGCTCCGGGGGAGGCGGGAGGAGGAGGTGCTGGCCCAGGAGGCGCAGAAAGGCTGCACTGCCCATTTTAGGCGAAATTGTGCAGCAGAGCAGGGAGGGGGAGAGTCGCTGGGACGAACCTTTCTCTTCTTGAAGTGCTGCCGTGCCAGGAAGCCCCTGCACGCTGCCTGGAAAAGGGTGATGTTCCTGCTGGTCTGTGTGTCCCGCTGCTCCTCCAGCCTGGCCAGTGATCCAGCCCGGAAAAACACCTGTGGGAGGGGAGCAGGACAGCGATGGGTGCCGGCATCCCTCCGGCCACGCCGTGCCACCCTCCCGCTGGAGGGGGATGCGTCTCTCCCCTCCACAGCCACCGGTCCTGTCTCACCGTGGGGTTTTATTTCCCAGGCACGAGGAATGCCGTGGGTGGGAGTGAACAGCGCTGCCCTTTTGCTGTCCCACCGTGCCATGACGCACAGCCCTGCCCACACCCACACCCGGTGGTGTCGGGCACCATACCCGGCTCAAGCCCATGTGGTAGCTGCTCTTCTCCAGGTCCAGTGATTCCAGGAGCTCCTCCACTGCCTGCACGGAGGGAAAGGTGTCAGGGCCAGGCACTTTGAGGTGCAGGGGACCCTGGACCACAGCAGTGACTCTGACATGGGGCACGTACCCGCTTCTCATCCACCACGATGTAGTTGCGCCCATGTTTTTTGGTCAGGTGTGGGGCCAGGACATCAAAGCGCCGCCTGAACTCCGCAAACACCATGTGGTCGGGATAACCTGGGGAAGCAAGGGAGAGTGGGGCTGAGTGGATGCCCAGGGGGATGGCCAGGGACAGCCCCACGTGCCCTGACATGCTGGGGCTCATGTTTTGGGAGAGCTGACGGGGTCACCCCACGTGACACAAGCTCCCCATGGGGTCAGGCATAGCTGGAATGCCCTCAGCCTCCCCAGGAGGTTTTCCTTGGCTGCGTCCTCCAGCTATTTTGGCTGAGATCTGAGGAGAAAGTGGCCAGATCCCTCCTCGGAGGGAGAGCAGCAACACGTGTTCCCTGTGCAAGTCCCGCTCTGGCTCCACTCTGAGCCACAGCCAACTCCTCCATCAGGCTCCAGCACTGAGCCTCCATATCTTAATTAACGATGAGGTATTGATGGGGACATTGACCCCGGCACGGCCAGCTGGCCACGGCCATCGATCCAGGAGGTGTGCAGGTGGCATCGATTCCCAATCACGGCAGGAAGGGTCCAGCCTCCAAGCAATAAACCCTCGGCCGGGTGGCTGGCCAGCCAATCTATCGATACATGCTTTGTTGAGCACAGCCCAGAGGCTCTCGTTCCAGCAGGAGGGGCTGGATGCCAACGGGATTGCTGCCAGGAACCAGCGGCACCAGGGGAGACACCCAATTAAGGCCATGCCTGTCCCCAGAGCAGATAGCAGCCCAGCAGGGGAGAGGGGACAGGGACAGGACTGCCCTGGGGAGAGGCTCTGCAGTTCAGAGCGAGGGCACGTGCTGAAGGGATTCCTGGGGGTTTTTGGCTCTCCAGCGAGAAGATGCGGGCGGGACCTCCGTGTTATCCACCCCCTGGTGCCGGTGCCAGGGCTCACCTTGGCGGTACATGCGGAGGGCGTCGAGCAGGCGGGAGCCGCGGAGCTGGGCGCGCAGGAGGGGCACGTCCAGCTGCATCAGCCCGGCCTCGCAGTGCTCCGCCGGCAGCTCCAGCTCGCTGCCGCTCACCCGCC
>VXBQ01017056.1:35145-72650 GCA_013400175.1 Phainopepla nitens
GCCGGCACGGCACAGCCTGGGCGTCCCCGCCGCCCCCCGCCTTGGGCAGGAAGCAGTGCACGAAGTGGAGCTTGGACTTCTTGATGCTGTCGATGAGGGCGTCCTGCGGGTGCGGCAGAGCAGGGTGAGCGGTCCCGCGCAGCGGTGCCCTGATGCGCGGCGGCGTCCCAGCCAGACGTGGGGACCCTCCCTGGCACCCCCTCACTCACCACTTGCAGCTTGATCTGGATGCAGAGGGATTTCTTCTTGACGGCAGCCACGCCGGTGGTGAAGGTCTTGCGCATGCTGGTGGCCCGGCGCAGGGCCAGCTGCGAGCCGCCCTCCAGCCCCGCCACCGAGCCTGACAGCACCAGCGCCGACCCGCCACGCCCGGCAAACAGGCTGCTGATCACCTTCCTGCAGGGCACAGAGGGCATGTCACCCCCCAGTGTCACCTCTCCCCTCTGCCATGCTCCCACCTCAGGACCCTGCTCACTTTTGGGACTCCTGCAGCAGGACAGAGGCGTTTTGCAAGGCTGGGTTGTGCTTGACGTAGTTGAGCCATCCCGTGGCGTCGTACTCCACCCAGTTGGTCCCCGAGCTGTGCCCCAGGAGGAAGTGTCGGGGCTTGTCACTGGGGAGCAGTGGATTGTGCCCTGCAGGGAAACACAGCACCAGTGGCCATAGCTCTGGGGATCAGTATTTCCTTGGGGCATGTCACAGAATCCCAGAACGGCTTGGGCTGGAAGGCACCCTAAAGATCACCTCATTCCAACCCCCTGCCATGGGCAGGGCCATCTTCCACTAGAGAGGCTGTTTCTAGCCTAGTGGATACATCCCCATGGTTCCAGGCCCCCCTCCATACCTTTTTTGCCCCCTTCCTGGGGGCCGTAGTAGGATAAGAGCCGCTCCAGCAAGGTGTCCTCATTGCCGCCCGGCTGCAGCGCCTCCTCCTCCAGCAGCCACAGCAGCCCCCGCGCCTCGTCCGTGCGGGCCAGAGACCGCACCTGCAGGGTCACCACGCTGGCAGCCAGTCCAGCACACCAGGGTCCCCCAGGGCAGGGACATGGGGTGAGACAGGGCACCCGGGCCACCCAGGGAACAAGTAACCTCACACGGTATGAGAGGGCTGCTGATTAGGGGAGACCCAGAAGGGAAAGGGTCCATGTGGGGCACTCTGGCAATGCATCTCACTGAGGTGGGAAATGCACTGCTGGGCTGCAACTCAGCACAGCGATGGTCCCAGCAGCACTCCCTGTCTCTGGAGCCTCCTCCAGCAGGGACTGGAGAACCTTGGGGACCCATGGACACTAGGAACCTGAGCACCTTGGGGACCAGAGCATCCCGGGGACCAGAGCACTTCAAGGACTGGAGTACCCCAGAAATCACACACAGTCCCCTGCCCACAGCACAGGCAGCTCCGAGGACAAGAGTGGAAAACCATGCTGGGGGATGCACCAGGTATGTGGGCTACACACACACTTGCACCCATGCTCTCATGGCCAAGCATTCAAGACAGCCCCTTTCCTTCCCTTCTACCAGTAAAGTGCCAAAAATCCACCCATCTGCTGCTGTGATGTGGCTGGAAGGAAGAGTGGGGGGTGCTTACCAGTGCTTGGTGTGAGGACTGATCCACAGCAGCTACAGAGCCAGAGAAGCTGGGCTCAGCATCAGCCAGGGCGAGCTCTATGTTCTCCTGGTGAAGGGGAACAGAGGCAGATGAGCAGAGCAGCAGTGACAGGGAGTGTGAGCCCACTAGGGTGTTTGTCTTCATGGGGTTTAGAGTGATGTGGAGTGCTAAGGAAGGACCAGGACACACGGAAGGGTCCCCATGGGCTGTCAGTGCTGAGATGGAGAAGAAGCAGTGACCATCATCACCACCCACAGCCACTCCACCACCTCCCAGCCCAGCCCTCCCGTGCTGCGCTCCACAGCCAGCACAGCAGCCCTGGGGAAAGCCCTGGGCACTGAGCATCGTGTCAGAGCTGCTTTGGTTGGACTGGTGCAGAGTGACCACTGGGTAAGAAATCAGGGGGGACACGTAGGACATGTTCACATGCACGAGAGGGCAGGAGCGGAGGAGGCGATGGCAGCCCTGGGTGCCCCCGGTACCTCCTTGTACCGCTCCAGCTCGCGGGCAAAGGTGCGCTGGTGGAAGAGCTGCTGCAGGCGCTCCTGGGCGTAGTTGTGGCAGAGCTCCTCGAAGGTGGCCCCCCGGCTCTGCCCCGCCAGCTCGGGGTTCTGCGCCCCAGGGGTGTCCACCACCGTCACGGAGCACACCGAGTGCTGGCTCGACTTCAGCGCCCTGTGGGGAGCACAGAGGGACACAGTGGGGTCAGTGGGGGCTGCCAGGCACCCCCCACTCTCCTGCTGGCCCCCCCAGCACGCACCTGTTGAGGAGGGAGATGAGGAGCATGAAGAGCTCGGAGTACAAGCCAGCTGCCATGCCCTCCAGGCACTCCAGCGCCGTCAGCTTGGGACCTGGCCAAAGCAAGCCTGAGTGTCCCCAGCCCGGCATGCCCTGGGGCCATCCGCTGTCCCCCCATACCTCACCCTACCTGTGCCACTGTCCCCCAGGGGAGACTCATCGGGGCCCTGCCGGAAGGAGGTGGAGCGCTGCAGGGTGCCCTTGGGCTGGTGCTTGAAGATGGCAGAGGAGAGCTCCTCCAGGCTGCAGCCCAGCAGGTACGCAGCCTTCTGAGCCCACTCGTGCCGTGCAAACTGCTTCCTCCCAGCTGAAGGGTGGAGAAGGGGCTTCAGGGCCCGGCAGGGCACCCCCAAAAATGGGGAGTGTTTCCAAACAGGCCTGAGATGATCTTAGGGACCCACAGAGTAGGTTGGGGATGATGGGCACAGCAGGAGCACACGTTTTGGGGTTTGAGGAGACAGAGATGTTTGGGGTCTAGGAGGAGATGGGGATGAATGGCTTTCTGCTGCTGCAGGGCTGAGCCTGGAGCCACACTGGTGTGGAGCACGGACCCCTTGCCACCACTACCCAGGGACCCCTGAGGCTCTGAGCCACCCTACACGGGGACATGTCCCTGCTTGGTGACACAGAGACACGGACGCTGGGGGCGGTGGGAGCAGGTTAATGGTGACACACGGGGACACGGAAGAGGGATGAGGGTGGCACGGGGGAGGGGAAAGCCAGAGACACGCGCGGAGAACGGGACTTTACCTTCGTCGGCGTCTGCATTGCAAAGGGCAGCATGCACCATGCGAACAGAGACAGGGGTTAGAAACAACGGCACGCGACGGCACGGGGACGCCCTCCTGCCACCACGCCACCGCACATGCCACGCCTGCCCCTTCCCCAGGCATCGCTGCAGTGACAAACCGTGACCAGCATGGGGAGTCCCTTCCCTTTGAGCCCCCTGCACCGCCGGGGAGCAGCTCGGCTCTGCCCCCAGCGCATGGGGAGCCACTTTTGGATTCATCCCGCAGCCGAGGAAATTGTGGGGCTGGTGCAACTCAGCTGGCTCTGAGCACTCCCACTATCCACAAGGTGCAGGGGAGGCTTCAGCAGCAGCAGCAGCAGCACAGACCTGGGGGTGGGATGCCTGCCCCGAGCAGGATGCAGCAATGCTCCCCCCCAGCAGGATCTGGGGTTCTCCCCCATAGCAGGCTCCCATGGAGAAGCTCCGGAGTTGCCTGAGCATCCCGCTGTGGTGGCTGCAGCAGGGCCCTGCTGCCCTCTAGTGCCCTGAGAGCACCCCATGGGCCAGCACTGCACCCCAAGACCACCCCACAGGCCAGCCCAGCTCCCCAGTGTGCATCCAGACCCCTCTGATCTCTCCCTCTTCATCCCCAGATCATCTTTTCCCCAGAGTTGCAAATTCCCTGGGTGCAGCCACCAGCTCCAGGTGCCCGTTTTGGGGTTGACATGCCCAGCTCTCCTGCCAGCATGCAGCACCACAGGGGCTTCCAGCACCACAGGCAAGAAAAGACAAAGCCACAGGGGGAGAAGAGCAGCCCCCAAAGCCAAATTTGCTGTCCTCAGGAATGGAGAGCAAAGCTGGTGCTGTGGGAGACTCACATCCATGGTGAGCACTGTGTGCCAGAGTAGCCCTACCCCACATCACCAGTGGTGCTGACAGGACTAAGCTGGGACTCCTCACAAGCAGCAGGCAAATTTCGGGCTGCCAGGACCCAGCCAGGATCAGGGTTGGTCCCAGCACACCAGCAGCATCCCAAGCCCCCATTTCAGCCCCCTGATCAGCATTGCATGGCATCCCCCAGAGCAGAGCCCTCCCCACTCCCATTACCAGCTCCATCTGCCAGAGGTTCTGTGAGGAGGATGGAGGGAAAGGTGTTACACTGGGAACGGGGGACACCCCCTGACTGCCTCAGCCCCACCCGGGCCCCCACTCCTCCATGCTGGCAGGGGGCAGCCCAGGGTGCCCACCAGTTAATGAGACCACCCCGACCATGGGGACAAAGCTGGGTGCCCCAGAGCACTCAGGGTGGCAGGGCACTGTCCCTCAGCCTACCACCCTCTACCCCGGGACGTGGCTGTTTGCAACAGCCAGCTGGAACCCCTCACATCCATCAGTCTCAAATCTCCCCTCGTTAATGGCTCCCAGCTCGTTACCTTTGGTTGCCCCTGCAGCTCCCAGATGGTAAATGGCCCCCAGGATGAGCCAGAAGGCTTTCTGCTCATCTCCTGAGATGCCCATCACCTTCATGGCTGCCAGGAGCTTGCTGAACTGCTGGGTTGCCTTCTGCTTTTCCTCTGGCTGTGAAAAACAACAGGAGCCATTGGTCAGGGTGCTCAGCTCTGCCTCCCCCTGCACTCAAATGAGCCAGAGGCCTCCATCTTCCCCTCCAGCCCCCACGGCAACAACCTTGGAGGGGGGCACGATGCCGAAGACATTGTTCTCTGCCAGGTGGTTGAAGTGAAGCTCAGTCCTGCAGGGATAAACACCACGATTGGCCTCACAGGGGAGGTCCCAGAGACCCTCCCACGATGGAGGCCATGTCCTCCCCACCAGCTCACCGCAGGGTGCTGTCAGAGCAGGCCAGCAGGTAGTAGAAGACATTGAAGGTGGCCTCGCTGGCCGGGCGCCGGGCCACGCGCAGCTTCTCCAGCAGCAGCGTCTGGCAGAGGTGGGACAGTTGGGAACTGTCCCCAAGTGCCCCACTCCCACTGAGACCTCCAGCCCACCCCAGCTGCCTGCCCAAGGTCCCCACAGATTTGTGAGGGTCTCTCTCCCACTGCAGAGCACCATGTGAATGCAAACATCACCCAAGCAGCCCATGAGCATGTCTCCTCGGTGAATGCTACAGCAAGAGCATGGAGTACATCTGGATCTTATGGGCTCTGCTGTTATCACAGCAGGGAGGTGTCCGGAAGATACATCCTCTGATTTTGGGACTAACTCAGCAAGGACAGGGAGCCCATCTGATCTGGGTGTGAACAAGGATGAGAGCACGGTGCCAGGCTGCTGAGAGCTGCCAGCATAGCTGGGGATCTGTGGCAGAGCTTGCAGAGTAGGAAACACCAAGAGAATCATGGAATCGTGGGATGGTTTGCATTGAAAGGGACCTGAAAGATCAACGGGTTCCAAACCCCTGCCACGGGCAAGGACACTTTCACCTATCCCAAGCTGCTCCAAGCCCTGTGCAACTTGGACTTGAATACTGCCACAGGGGACGGGGCAGTTACTGCTTCCATGAGGATGGACTGGCTCCCACACCACGAGGAGCCACACTAGCAAGGATGGACCAGCTCCCATGCTGGAGGAGCCACCCTGGTCCCCTCACCTGTATGGAGGCAGATGCCACCTGCCCAGCCTGGTCGAAGTCCAGAGAGATGATCTGGGAGAAGCGGGTGGCGTTGCCATTCATGCCGGTGCCGCTATTGCCAAAAGCCTCGAGGATGGTGTGGAGAGCCTGCCACTTCTCCGCTGCGGGAAGAGAAGCGGGGCAGTGCAGGGGCTGTGCGCTGCTGGGCAGGGGGCCAGAGCCGGCCGGGCAGGTGCCGCTGCTCCCTTGCACCGCAGCAGCCCCCAGGAGCACGGCGTGACACAGTGACAGCCCATCTGGCGCGTGTCCGGCCGCTGCCGCGTGTGTGGGGCCGTGACCGCGAAGCGAGGGGCATGTGCAGGCAGGACAAGGGGATCCACACCCACAGAGGGACTCACCGGAGAAGACCTTGCCGGTGCTGCCGGCGATGGTGGCGAGGTACTGCACCAGGTGCTGGCAGTTGGTGGTTTTGCCGCTGCCGCTGGCGCCCAGCAGGACGATGGCCTGGTCCTGGCGGCTCATCAGCATGCTGCGGTACGCGGCCTGCGCCACCGCGTAGATGTGCGGGGACGTGTCCTCCCTGCGGCACCCCTTGAACATGTGCATGACCTGGTGGGGACAGGGAGGGGAAGCGGGCAAGGGTCAGCACCCTGCCACCCCCACCGCCCCCTCTGCGTGATGCCAGCTGCTTGTCCCCTCCAGTGTCCCCCCCACCGCAGCGTCACCTTCTCCGAGTACATGGAGGGGGAGCTCAGCGGGTTGATGATGACCATGGTGGGCCCTGCGTAGGTGTGCAGGAGGTTGCCGCCGTAGCGCTGGCGCAGCGTGTGCAGCGTGCTGGACTCGTTGAGGTAGAGGAGGCTGGCGAGGTCCTCCACACGGTCGCAGGACGGGGGGTTTGCCTGGCAGCCAGGTGGAGATGGGGCAGGTCAGGCCGGGAACGGGGATCTGACCTGCCGGCCCCCGCCCCGCAGCCCTACCTTCTCCACATCGTCCTCCTCCACCTCCAGGACGGCTCCATCGTGGTCCAGTTTCACCTTCACTTTGCCCTCGGGCAGGGGACTCCCTGCCTCAGGCCGCAGCTGGCTGCCTGTGAGGGGCACAGGGCACTCAGAGAGGCTGTGCTGGCAGCCCCCAGGGCACCACAGTGGGGTCAGGGGGGCTCAGTGTGCCACAGGAAGGATGAGGTGCTGTGTCCCAGCAGTGCCCCGGACTCACCCAAGGAGAAGCCATCCCTGTGCACCAGCCACACCTTCTCGGTCTCGTACCAGGCCTCCTCGGCTGCTATCTGCTCCTCCGTCTTGGCCTGTGGGACAGCAGATGTGGAGAGGTTGTGGTCGCTTGCCGGGACTGACTGGCCACAGGGCCGTGTGCTGGACAGCCAGGCCACCTTCACTAGCCACAAACCCTCCCACCACATGTCCCCAGTTTGCCCGCTGGGGACCCCAGTGCATGCAGGGCTGCAGAGACCACCAGGGCCCTGCCACAGCTTGGGGTAGACATAACGACACAGTGACCCACAGGCACATTCACTATGGCCACCTCAGGCGAGCCTGGAGGGACCAAGCTCCCAAACCACAGCCCTGAGAGCAGGCACCCACGCCAGCCATGTGTCAGAATGCAGGGACACCAGACATGCTGTGGGGACATGGGACATGCTGCAGGGACATGCTGTAGGGACACAGGACACACTGAATCACATAGAGGAGGCACACAGGACATGGCACAGGACTCTGACACGGGAAACGCCAGGCTGGTTGCCAGCACAGCGGGGATGTCCCTGGCACAAGGAGAGCAGGACGAGCCCCAAAGCCAAACCTGAGCTGCAGCAGGGCCGGGGCCAAGGGGAGCTGCCGGCGCATCATCCGCTGGACCCTGGCGAGGCCGAGAGACGGCGCTGAAGGCGAGAAGGGCTCAGCCCTGCCCACACACAGCACGGAAAGAGGCGAGGGGGAGCGAGCGGGGGCAAAGCACCGCTGTGCCAAACCCTGCGGGCGCTCCTCGTGCCACAGCCACCACCGTGGACAGCGAGGTGGTAAGTCCAGTGCAGTGCTGGACAGACACAGGGCTGGGAAGGACACTGGCCATGGGGCCGTGCTGCCAAAGCCCTGGGGCCAGGGGTCACTGCACTGACCCCGCTCTCAGCTCTGCCAGCACCACGTGCCACAGCTGCTTTGGCAAGAGCCATGCATCCTGCCTACGCCAGCACTCTGCCCCTTCACACCCTGCTCCACACCCCTGCCCGCCCCAGTTGTGCCATCTCCACTGAGGGCACTCTCCTGGGATGTCTGTCTTCCCAGCACGACCTTGCTGGGGAGAGGAGAGGCACCCAGCCCCGGCTGCCCTGGCACCTGCCGGCCCCGTGGCAGCCCACGGAGCAGGGTGGGATGGGGAAAGCCTTACGCTCCAGCACGAGGCGCGGGCACAGACGCCAGCCCAGCGGCAGACAGAGGATGGCGGGGGGTCGCTGGTGGAGGCAGAGGGCTCCTGAGGACGGGGGTACAGTACCTGGCTGGGTGCCGAGGCGGAGGCGGTGGGCTCCAGCTAACGGCAGCAAGGAAGGAGGAGAGAAAGGAAAGAGGGGGTGAGAGGCAGAGAGCAGAAGCAGCACCCTGACAAGCCACAGGGCCCCAGCACGGCCATGATCATACAGCACCACCAGGACATCATCCATCCCAGCCACCTCATTGTGCCTGGGCCCCTGCGGGGATGCCAGCAGTTCCCCATCCCCAGCCCGCTAGTCTGGGCAATGATCCCCAAACCCACCAACAGCCCTGGTCATCCATTCCCTGCTGCCAGTGTCACCCAGAGATGGACCATGGGCTTGGCAGCCAGACACAGGGGTACAGACACAGCCAGCGTGTGCAGAGCACATGGCACGTCCTGGGCAGCCACACGCTGCCCATGCCTCCCCGTCCCTGGGAAGGCGACACGCAAGCACCAACACCTCTGGAATTACAGAAGCAGTGAAGATCCTCTCCAGCCGGAGCTGCGCCTCCTCAGATGGGCTCAGTGGGGACGCGGGGCCAGGGGAAGCAGGGCCAGGGGCGGCCTGGAGGCAGAGCACCATTAGCTCCAGGCCAGCTGCCCCACAGCCCTCACAGCCCTGGCACATGGGCACCAGCAGGGCCATTGCAAAGGCAGTCCCAGCCCTGCAGGCCATCAGTGCTTGGGGCGGGTCCCAGAGTGAAGGCACAACTGGATACCAGCGCAAACCCACAGTGTTCAGGGACCTGGGTCACCCCTCCTACACACCTGCTGGGGGGCAGCCGGGGCATTTTTCACAGGGATCGGCCGCTTCTCACTGGTCTGCAGCTTCTTCTCCACATGAAATGGAGGGGAGACAAGGGGCAGCATGATAGAGTTACCACAGCACACACGATTGCCCCAAAAAAGTGACTCCCACCCACATCACACATCTCAAAACCACTGCAAACCATGCAGGTGAGCTCACACCATGCTGCACTGGGGGCACAACCCCCAGCTGTGTGTTGCCGGGTCAGAGCATCCCCCGCTGTGCACACACCGGTACCTTGTGCCTCTCCAGGGCCGTGGGTTTCAGAGCAGACGCCTTTGCTGGCTCTGCTTTCCCTCTCGAAAGCTGCACTGGTGGCTCTGGTTTGGCTTCAGCGCCCGGGGACGGGGACAGCTTTGTGTCCCCACCAGCTGGCTCAGGGGACTTCTCCTGCCTGTCCCCCGGCCGGGGTCGTGGCCGGTGCTCCTTGGTTTTGCCCTTTGCCATGAGGGTTTTGAGCCCCTCTGAGATCTCATCCTTGGGTTCTGGCTTGGCAGGGGCTGAAGGCACCACGGTGGGGGGAGGTGGCGGGGCCGGGGGAGGTGGGACACCGGTACGGCCTGTTTCCTCCTTCCTTGGGGGTGGCACCGGCTCAGGAGATTTGGCATCACGGCCTGGCTCCTTGGCACTGCCAGCGTCCTCGCCTGGCAGAACTTTGCGGACCACCTTGCGCACCACCCGGACCACCTTGCGGCGGGACAGCCCCTGGCCGTCATCTCCCTGTGCCTCGGTGGCTGGGCCCTCCAGCCCATTCACAGCTGCCCCGTTCAGCACCGGCTCTGGGCTCTTCCCTCTCCCAGGAGGTGGCTCGGGGCTCTTCACGGGTTCAGGGCTCTTCACAGGCTCAGCCTTTGGGGGCTCAGCTTTCGGGGGTGCAGATGCTGCATCCTTCAGGCTCTCTGACTGCAGCCACAACGACACTGGCGTGAGTGGAGGCCCAGCCTCCGCTGCTGGCTGGGACACGGTGGTGCCCAGGGCTCTGCCCTGCCACGGAGCACAGCTCCTGGCCAGAGCCCAGCACTGGGACACAGCACCCTTCCCCACCAACCTACAGCCCCACAATGGATCCCAGCACAGCTCCCTGCCCCACAAATGATGACCATTCAACCCTCAGGCTGCCAGCATGTGGGTAAAACTCAGTGCTCAGGGCATCACTGAGCCCATGACTCTCCATGGTGTCCCCAGGCCCTGTCACAGGGGCTATTCCCACCAAGAATGAGCCCCATCCCCAAAAGCTCCACCCTGCCCGTGCCCTGTTACACTTACAGCCCCATCCTCCTTCACAGGTCTTTTCACAGCTAAAGATTTGTCCTCGTCCTTGACCTGAGGGTCAGACAAACAAGAGGAGCACGTTTCAGCCCACTGTGGGGCCTTGTTGCCAGAAACCGCCCCGGGACCATCACTCCATGCCAGCCCAAATTTGCACCCCACTGCAGGAACAAAGACATATGTCCTTCCAGGCTTCCCATCAGCCAAAAAAACGGGGGTGAAGCACAGAAATGCACCCTGGTTATGGCAAACCTCAAAGGTGGGAGAGGTATGTGCTCTGCCTGCCTGGCCTGGGCCCTCTCATCACATGCAGCCAGTGAGAGAGGTGGTTCAGAGTCCCACCACCCCTCCTGCAGGGTTCTGTCATTCTACACGTCACCCCCCTGGTGTCACAGCACGTTTTAAGTGTCACCAGCTAATCTCTGCAGCAGGAGGGACATGCCAGATCCCTGCTGACCCAGGGAAACCAGGGGCCTCCAGGGGGGTGAGCAGCCAAACCCTGCCTCAGCTGTGGCACTGCAGTGGCAGTGTGTGGTGCATCCTGTGGGGAACACACCCTGACTCGCCACCACACAGCAACAGCAGCCCCTGGGTGGCAGTTGGCACTGGGGTGGCTCACGCTGTGTTAGGGGCTGCCAAGCTGTTAGTGACAGTGTTAGCGATCACATGCATGGCTGTGTTGGTGACCCCAGCCCTGGCCAAGCTCTCGACTGCCCAGCACAGCCCCTGTCACGGCAGCACAGGGAGGCCGGGAGTGCTGCTCCAAACATGGTGCCAGCACTGGGCAAACTGGGGGAGCAGGTCAGCAGCGTGACCCAAACGTGAGGCACAGGCAAACATGCAAGAGAGACTTCCCTTCTGCTCCCAGAACGCAAACCGGGATGAGAACGCCATGGTGATGTCTCATGGAGCCGCAGCCCTGGCTGGGGAGAGAGGGAGAGGTGAGACTGGGGACAGCACACAGAATGCCAAACCACAGCACAGGGGACAGGCATGTGCCCTTCCCCACCTGGGTCCTCAGGAATGGGGGTCTGAGCCCCCCTGGACCTGCTCAGCATACAAATAGTGCCCATAGGAGGGGCTTTGGGGACAGACAGGTGACCCGTCTGAGACCCAACAAAACTCACTGTGTAAAAAAAACCCCTTTAGTCAGGCTGCAGGACTGTGGCCCTGCTCCCCCAAGCGGGCCAGCCCGCTGCGGTAAGCAAATGCCAGGGTGAGGGAAGGGATATTTTCTGCCCCAGCTCCCTGCTTGCCCTGACAGCCTGGGTTTATTCTGAGCCTGACCCCGTGCCAGCGGCCAGGCAGCTCTGGTGGGACCTGCTGCCCTGGATGGCACCCACTCACCAATCCCAGGTTGTGCCTGGGGCCTCTGGGGATAAGCCCCCTCCCAGGGCCAGGCATGGAACAGGGGAGCACCTGGCCATCAAAGCAACTCAGCAGTCTGGGCGTACATCCCTGAGGGGTCCCCTGTTCTCCCAAACTGTCACCACGGTGTGAAATGCCAGTGCTTGGAGCACAGGCTGAGCGCAGGGGTCTGAAGACAAACCCACCTGTGGACCAGAACCCACAAACCCTCTGCCCACAGCACTTCCACCTCCAAGCAGCCTGGCACTGCCACAAAGGTCTCCAGAGAGCACCGGCCATGAGGTCCCCACAACAAACAACCCCAAAGCGCCCTAGGGGTGGGCTCAGCCTCGCAATCCTCAATCTCAGCACCAGGAACTGTCTCCTGTGTACCCCCCTCGTGCTCCCCCAAGCCGTGCTGGCCACGCCGAGGGTCCCCACCTTACCAGAGGGAGCCAGGAGAAGGGTTTCCGCCGGGGCGAGCGCGGCACCGCACGGGAGAGGAGGCACTAGTGGGGCGGCAGGCGGCAGCGGGGACAGCTGGGCTGATAGGGCCACCCTAAAAATAGCCCAGGAATGTGAGGGCCCCGCCGGCGCAGCAGCAGCCGGAGGGAGAGCTGGGGGGGGACACGCGGGCAGTGGGGCCTCGCCGCCACCGCCGTCACTGCCAGAGGAAGTGATGTGGGCTCCGCCGCGGGGGAACTGCCTGGCCTCCGTCCACCGCCCGCCCGGAGCCAGCGGGAAAGACACCCCCAGGCCAAGTGCAGCTGTGGAGCTGGGGGAGTCAGGGAGGGCTCTGTGCCTCAAAGGATGGGCTTGCACAATCCACACCCCGGCGTGCCTGGTGTCGTGCCAGGCGGTGCAACCCTGACACTTCTTGCTCCTCCTCTGGCTTTCCCACAAACGCAAAATCCCCCCAAAGTGTTCCTGGGGACAGACAGCACTCCAGCAGCCCACAGTAAAGATGTTTTCATGGCAAAACTGACTCTGGAAGTCCAAGGTCACCCGGAAACAGTGGAAGTGGGGCAGTGGACAAGGGGCTGGGGGTCGAGGGCCTCCTGGTGCAGGGGCTGCTGCGAGGAGCTGGTGGCAGGGAGCCAGGCATGCTGGTGGCATGGAGGAGCAGTGGTGACACGGGCATGGCACACTGTGACCCCAGCTGGCAGCTGAGCAGGTCTCTGCCCAACTGAAGACAGACAGATGTGTCCTGAGCAAATAAACATTCTCAGGGGAAGCAGGGGGTCCCAGCCTGGCACACCCCACTGCACAAGGGACAGGCCACATCAAACACCCTTGGCAGGGCTAGCATAACACAGCAGAGAGTGTCTGCAGTGACACAGGTGTCCCCAGGTAGCACAGACATGCAGCCACCTCCACCGGGATGCTGGGCCCAGCTGTTTGGTGACAGCAGCATTTCTGCCTGGCCAGCATACTTCTCTCATTCCTAAGCCAGGAAATTCAGCAGACACACACACTGGCCCATGGCTGAGCCCACTGGATACAAAACACCTCCCAGGTGTCCCAGATGTCACCACAGCAGCACCAACCCCTTAGTGAGAGCAGAAAAAGAGCCAAACCAAGAACTTCCCAAGCACGGAAAAATAATAGAAGTGCCTCAAACATGATGAGAGTCCCACACTCCCACCCCGGTGAGACACAGGGAACCCAGCCCTGCCATGGCACAGCGGCCTTGCACCCTGGGGACAGCGACCTGCAGGGACCTGGATGCCCCTGGGCAAGTGGCACACAAGGTTGGCCAGCATAGCCACCGGATTCCTGTGGCCCTGCTCAAGCACTGGAGCGGTCAGAGGCGTTTCTGGAATATTTCTGCTGGGCCGGCACACGCCTGAGGAATTTCGCCGGTAAATAAATAAATACGAGTGTGGAGCCGAGCCAGCCCAGCTGCCCCACACTGGGAGCAAGGCTGGGACACAGAGGGAGTTTCACCCCAGCCCCAATGCCCGGTCACGCTGTGCCACCGTTACCCCACAGCACTGACAGCCCCCCAAGAGGCAGCAGGTGCTGCCACTGCCCAGCGGGGTCTGTGGGGACAAGAGTGACTCAGCACAGACCCCATGAGGGGGTTAAACCCCCCGTGGTGCACTGAGAGCTCAGCACCATCCCGCTCCAGCTGGGGAGGGGCTTCCAGAGCAACAGCCCAAAATATGTCTATAATTTCCTGTTTCAAAAAGGATCATTTTTATTTAAATTAGGACCAGAAACATTCCAGGGAGCTTAGTGGGGCCTGAGGGAGAGCCAGGCCTCCCTGTGTGCCAGCACCTTGTGTGAGGGACCCCCAGCTGCACCCAGCACCCCAGTTTGGGCTCCCTAGCACTGGCAAAGCCACAGCATGTCACTCTGGTGCACCACGCAGGAGGAGGAGGCATCCTGCACCGGGAGGTGCCTGTGCTGCGGTGGCAACCCCACAACACAGTCAGTGCCAGCCCTCTGGCCAGCTCCCACCGGCTGATGCCGTCAAACCACACCATGTTCCGGCACAAGGCTGCACGTTGCAGCCTCTCCCATGCAGCCCCAAGGGCATCGGCGTCTCCTCTGCCCCTTCCCAGCGCAGCCCGGCGCTTCTGGGAGGCACAAGCACTCGGCTGGCTCCGTGTGTGCCGACATCCAACGCACACCTGCCTCCGTGCCCCCAAGGCGCTGCGACACGGTCGCAGCCGTGCCCCGTGTCCACCCAGGGTGATCCCACCACGGGTTATCCGGGCAGCAGGGCCCGGTGACGGTGACGCGCCTGCAGGGCTGCGGGGAGGAGCTGCGGGAAAGCCACCGCTCCGTCTTGGCACAGACTCCACCCCGCAGTGCCAGCATCTGCTCGAGGAGCACATGGAGCCCCGCGGTAGCCGCTCACTCCATCCTGGCCACCATCCCGCAGGCACAGGACCTCACCGTGCACAGCGTGGCTCTCCCCAGTGCAGGCAACCTGCTCTGCAGACACAGGCACCCTCCTCCCCCAGGGAAGGCTTAAAAATACACTAAACAAGTCCAGTTATACACTAAACCACACCACTCTGCTGGCACTCTCTGCGACCACGGAGGGGGTCCAGCCCTGCAAGCTGCTGGCATTTGGGGGGCTCTGCTGCGGTGCCAGCTGGCCAGGACACTGGTTAGCCTGCGGCAGGGTCAGCAGTGCCGGGCAGCAGGCGTGAGGGATGTGGGTCACCCAGCCATTAAGTTTCTATTTATACAGCAGCAGTAGCAGCCGCGAACGCAGGGCTGCGCACGCCGGCAGCAGCACCCGGCCCCTGGCACACTGTGTGCCTGCCCCAGTCCCCGGGGAGGATCCCAGGGGGGGACGCCAGCGTGGGCAGTGGAGCAGGCAGTGTCCTTCTGCAAAGTAGCCTTTGGAATTTCCTGGCAGTGAGGAGCAAATCTCCCTTCTCAGCTGGATTGTGCTCAGTCAGCAAAGAGATGGGGACAGACTTCCCGCAGGCAAGGCAGAGCTGGGCTCTCCTGCGGCCCCTCTGGCAGGAGGAAAACCCAACCCAACAGCACCCTGAGCACCTTGGGGGGCAAAAACCCACCAGGGATAACTTGCAAGACCTGATGCATCACCGCTGCATCCCAGCCACAGCCTCTCACTCCTCCCTGTGCATCGCTCCTGGATGGAGCAGCATGGGCACCTGCTGTTTCCCACGGCCCCTGCCAACCCAAACAGCCCCGCGAGGACGCTGGCGCTGGCAGAACCCAGGCCCGGCAGTGCCCACGGCGGGCACGGCGTTACTCACATCCCAGGCAGCACGGCGTGTCCCCTGGCCGCCCCGCAGCCAGCAGCGGCTCAGCTCGCTCAGCTCCAGGATGGGCTGCACCTTCAGCTGCACCGTCTCCCCCGACTGCCGGATCATCTCCACGATCTCATCCCGGGATTTGTTCTCCACGTTCCGCCCGTTGATCTCCACCAGCCGGTCGCCCGGCACCAAGCCCAAGGCCAAGTCTTTGGTGCCGGCTCCGGGCTCGGCGAAGTGCACGATGCGCCGGTACACCTGCCCGTCGGGGCCGCGGTCCAGCATGGTGGTGCGGCGCAGGGAGAAGCCGAAATCGCCGGTGTTGCGCCTCTGCAGCTCCAGCTGCCGTGGCGTGGGGGGCTGGGGGGGCACCAGGGCGGGCAGCCGCAGCTCGGCGGGGAACCTCTTGCTGACGAGCTCCGGCACCCTGGCACGCAGGGAGGCGGCGGGAGGGGTGCAGGGCTGCCTGGGGGGAACCCCCTGCTTGTCGAGCGGGGTCTCCAGCATGCGCACCTCCACCTGCGGGGAGGGGGCTGCCGAGTGCTCGGAGGGCGTGGAGGTCTCTGAGGTGCTCTCATCCCGGCTTTTCTGGGAGAAGGAGAAGCGTTTGACAATCACCTGGGAGTTCTGCTTGGCCAAGGAGCCAAACTTGGCTGCCCGCTGCAGCACTGAGCCCTTGAAGTTGGTATCGTCCGCCTTGAGATCGTCGCTGGAGCTGGCCGTGCTCAGGTGGCCCGAGTCCAAGATGACGCTGCCCCGGTTGCTGTCGGAGTCAATATCCGTGAGGTGCAGCTCGGAGCCACTGGCCACTTTAATGGGGATGGGGTTGGAGATCTCCAGGCGGCTCTTGGAGTCCCGCTTGGAGGCACGGTTGAGGTTGAAGAAGCCTCGGCGCATGCTCATCTCCTCCAGGCTCTTGAGTTCAGCTGCTGACATTCGCTCCTTTTTCTCCTTCTTCTTCTCCTTCCGTGCCCCATCCTTCTCTTTGTCCTTCTTCATCAGGTTGAACATGGTGGATGGGGGCTCGGGGCACTCTTGCTCCCACGGCAGGGCACTGGGCTGGGGTGCCGGTCACGGCACAGCCGCCTGTGCAGAAGGACAGACAGGAATGGTGCCATCAGAGAGCAGCACAGCCAGCACCCACCCACCACCCCTCCATCCACCCCACTGGTCACCCCAGCTGCCACCCCAAGCTCCTGGGCCATGCTCCAGTATTCCCACCCTCCCTGGGGACTGCAGCCACACAGGGCTGAGACTGCCCCAGTCAATGTGTCCTTGCCCTGGCTGGGCACCAAGCCCCAGGGATGCAACAGGGATGGCCCTGTACTCTCAGGGTTGCCCCAAAAGAAGCCCAGAAGCCTGGCAGTGCCTGGCACTGGGGCTGACTGCTGGCAAGACCCTCAGCAGCTCAGGAGCCGGTTTGGATCAGCACGGGCGGCCAGGGAAGAAAATATCCCGCTGGTTTTTGCAGCAGTTACTGCCGGCAGAGATGCTCCCCAGGGTAAAACCCCCATCCCATCCAGCCACCAGCGTCCTGCCTGCTGTTCAAAAGCTCCTTGTTGAAGAAACAGAGGCCTTTCTGCTGCTCATCCTGGCTCTGGCCACCGCAAACCACAGGGGCTGCCGTGGGCAGTGTCCCACCAGGGAGGAGCCGGAAACGCGGCCTGGAGCGAAGGTTGCTCTAATAAACAGGAACCTGTAAAATCACATCCCTCCCAACACTGATAAGTGTCTAATTTTAGCCAGGGCGACGCAGAGGCTCGTGACGCTGCCGGCGACCTCCAGGAACAGTCGCTCTTTCATTCGGGCATCCCGCTCAGAGCGGGGGGGCACCCAGCTTCCAGTGGGAAAACCATGGCTGGGCAGAAAACCCAGCTCCCTCCTGGAAAACCTCACGTGCACCCAGCATCTGGGAACACCCAGTGCCTGGGGGCACCCACAGTCTCTCACCCTGCATGGGGTGCTAAGGGATTCCTCTGCCCCTGGGGTAGCCCCCCTCTCAGCCTCCATCGAGCGCTTGGGCTGTGGATAAACAACTCCAAAGTGGAGCAGGCGGCTGGCAGCGCCCGCAGGACAGGCTGACAGCTATATATAACAGGGCAGGAAACTGCACAGGAACTTAACCTCAGCACAAAGGACAACAGGAAAGCTCCCCACGTTTGAAGCATCTGCTTTAGAGCTCTCTAACGGGTGTGGGGACAAGGTTTGGGCAGCTCTAGGGATGGGTGCACACCACAGTGGCAGTGCAGGCTCTGCCTGGCATGCATGGATGTGCTGTGCTGTGCCAAGCTGCACCTTGGCTCCAGCACTGCATCAGTACTGCATCACCATCACTGCCTGGACCATCTCCCTGCAAGGGCACATGGTCTCCACTGCCCTTGGACACACCCAGCGAGACAAGGGAAACCCGTTTTCCCCTTGACAAAGCCATACAGGGATGGCAGGGAACTCCCTGAACCTCATTGCCCCTCAGGGCTGGGACAGGAGCACACGAGCCCGGCAGAGGCCTGGCCACAGGGCAGGTGAGGACAGAGCCCTGCAAGCCACTGCACAGTGTTGGCTCTGGGTGATACCTCTGAGGCAGTGAGGGGAAGCAGCCCAAGGGACAAGGTTAGGCTTGCATGGCCAGAGGGACTGTCATGCTGGGTCCACACCATCCAGCCCCGGGGCTCTGGCTGCCCTGCCCTCCCTGCAGCACCTGGGGCTTTACCCCAACCCACAGCAGGACCTGGGCAGGGCAGGGCCCCAAAACACATGAAAACAACCCACTTCCTTTCTTCTCTCCCAGAACTGCTGGCTGTGGGGTGATCACTGACCTGAACAAGAGGACGGCACAGCTACTTCTCATGACCCACAGCAGGTGCTGCCACACAGAGGGCACCATGGCCGTGCCATCCTGGGGGCTGCCCCCCTATGCCAGGGCCTCAGCACAGACAATGGCAGGGAAGGAACCACCTGCACCTGTTCCTGTCCCCTCTGTGTGACACCGCTACCACAGCTGCCTGGGCATCCCTGAAGCCGTACAAAAGGGCTGCACCCCTGGGAGCACCCAGTGCTCACCCCATGGCAGGGAGGGGGCTGCTGGGATCCTTCCCGGGCGTCCCCTGGGAGCAGAGCCACTCGCCAGGCAGGTGCTGGTTAGAGGCACAGCGCCGGGAGACAGGCGGCCGGCGCGCTCTTTGTCCTCGGTGGTTTCTCTCCCGGCACACAGGCTGCCTCCCAGCCTTTGTACGCTCAACAAAAAGGGGGAACGGCGTTCCCAGCCGCATCGCTAATCAGGCAGCACTGGCGGCCACTGCCGCAGCCACATGTGCCCCACTCAGGGCCACAATAGGCAGCAGTGGGGCAGGGAGACAGGACTTTTGTGGGCTGGGGAAAGGACCGCAGCATCCGCCCTGCACTGATGTCCCCAGCCCGTGTGGAATGCCGTCGTGGTTTGCTCCCTTTTCCCCAAGAAGCCTCCCGCCACGGATGGGTGCAGCCCCGTGCCGTGAGCAGGAGGTGGCTGCCGAGCGTCTCCTCGCTCGTGATTCAGACCCAAGGCACCTTCCCTGAGTCAGCCCGGGCTTGCTCGGGGACTCCCCTTGGCCAGGCGTGTTTGAGGCAGCGGCGTGCATGAGCCGTGACAGGGCAGCGAGAGGCGCCCGCCGGCGCCGGCTGCGCTCTGGGATCGCACGCAAGGATGCTGCTGTGACACTGGGCTGACAAAAGATGAGGACGTCACCTTGAAAGGCCAGATGGCAGAAAGGGAGACACAGCTCAACGCTCCCCAAGCCAAAAGTCCTCTCTGAGCCACCCAAGCAGGAGCTGGGTGCACATTCCCCCAGGTCCCCCCAGCACAGCCATGAGCCCCCGTGAGCACCGGGGAGTTCCAGGCAGGGAGGAAGGCGTTCACTGAAACTCCCAGCCACTCCTTCCCTCCTCGAGACGCAATCTCGTCCGACACGCTCCCGCGCAGGGACCTGCACGGCAAGTTTCACGGTCGCCTGCCCTCCCTGCTCTGCTCCCTGATGCCAGCAGTAGGGCTGTGTTCCCACACCTCCCTGGCACAGGAGCTGGTGGCTGTCCCCTCCTCGGGCACACCATGTTGGGGTACCCCATGCCCTGGCTGTGCCCAGCCAGGAAGGGATGGTGCCGTGCCAGGGAATGGGAGCTGCTGGCAGCAATTCTGAGCAGCCAGGCCAGCTCCTGTGCAGGGCAAATGAAGGCTGACCTGCGTGATGGTTCCTTGCTGGACACAAGTTTTCCACAGAACAAGGAAATTTAGGGGGTTTCCAAATCCTTCTGCAGTGCCTTCCCTGATGGACAACTCTGGAATGTGTCAAGAGGAAAACAATCCCGGATCTACTTGAGTCACAGCCAGGATGTGCCACCAGGCTCTCCTCATAGCAGGATTTCAGGCCCTCCTGCTGCAGGAACCCCATGGCCAACAGCAAAGGGACCCAGACTGGTTATGAGGGGTCACCGCAGGCTGGGAGGGTGCATGGGGTGCAAGCACCTGCCTTGCCCTAAAGCTGGGGAATGACACAGCTCAAGAGGTCTTACAGGGTAGACCCAGAGGTAGTGGGGCAGGATCTTAGCTGGGCTGCCAGGTGGGACATGGTTCCATGACCAGCTGGAGGGGTCAGGTGGGCTGCAGCCCCCCCAGCAGAGGGTGCATACCTCCCTCATCACCCTTTTCCGGCCCCAAAGTCACAGCCTGATGTCCTGCATGGCCCAGCCCATGGTAAAGGTGAAAGGCCGAGCCACAGCTCGTCAGTGGGCAAAGTCCAGGGCTCATGCAGGTGCTGTGGGAACGCCCAGCTCCCCACTGGGATGGGGCAGTGGGCAGGGGTCCCCCCCAGCACCGGAGTGCCAGGGTCAGCCTTGGGGCGTAGGAATACACTGCCATGTGCCCACACTTTCCTGTAATTGCCCTAAGTTTAGCTCTGGCACTCGCTGACCAGACAATTTGCATCTCACAGGCCGGCTGGAAACCACACGATTTAGGGACGCGCGTCCCAGCCCTCGCCCGATGCTCCATATATTCCTCTCTGGGAAAATTAACAGGGTGGCCACAGCCCTGTGAGCCCCCACCACCCCCAGCACAGCAGCTCGCTGAGTGCCACTCACCCCTGTCACTCCAAAAAGGTGCCTCAGGTGCCAGTGGCACCAGCCCCAGCAGCGATGTGGTTAGCGGCGAGCCGGGCTAATGGCTTTGGATGCAATTCCCTGGTGGTGTGGGCAAGGCCCAGGCCAGCGGGTTCTCCCTGCAAGCAGGGCTGGCCCTGGGGAGCCCTGCGGCGGGTGCTGGGGTACCCAACACGGAGCACCTGACACGGGGCATCCTGCAGGGGGGACACGGGGACGCACACAGGGACACCGCACGCAGAAACACACCCCGCACAAGGTGACACACACATGCAAACACGCACACGAGTGACACCGGGGGCTGCACAGGCGCTGCCAGACAAGAGTGGGCCATGCGCACACCCGCACCCCGCAACCGGGGGGCGGCACCCAGGGGGTCCGCACCCCCCCACGCACCTACAGCGGTTGTGCAACGCCGCGGGGGCACAGGCACGGGCACGGCTGAGCTCGGCCCGGCCCGGCCCGGCCCGCCGGGGGGGCGATGCAGCCGCGGCCCGNGCGGAGCGGAGCCGGAGCGGAGGGGCGGCCCTACCCACCCGGGAACCCAGCTGCGCCCGCAGCCCGGCTGTAAGCACCGTACGGACCGCGGCCCGCAGCCCCGTGCGCACCCGGGATCGGCGCAACCGCCCCCGCACACGCACGAACCGGGGTGACCCCGCACCCCCCCGCAGAGGCACAGGCGGTGTGTGCACAGCCCCCGCTGTGGCACGGTGACACACCGTCCGTCCGGCACTCCCCGCGCGCACACGCAGCCCGATCCTCACATACACTCACATGTTGTGAGCTCGCACTGGTGCACACGCAGCCCCGTGCATCGCACAATGCACACACGCACTCCTGGGGTTCTCCTTTTCGGAACAATCCCATCAGGAACAGCACTGCATCCAGACAGGGAAGGCTCCAGGCTGCCGGCCGGAGCAGGGTGACCGGTGCCTTCTGGCCCCAGTGTGGGGAACACAAAGCTGGCCATGGCAGAGCTGCCTGTGCATTCTGCAGCTTCTCCCGCAGCACCTGTCCCCAGCAAGGGCTGTCAGCCTGCAGGGACTGACTGTGAGGACAGTGGCTGCTCTGCCCAGGAGACAGCCCTCGGTTAACAATGAGCACCTCCCGGCACACCCAGCAGCGAGAGCAGCACAGTCTTTGTTACACCCCTTCCACTGGTGTCCAGTTTTGGACGTCCCCCAGGGTTGGTCACATACAGTGAGAATCCTGGGACAGATGGTTTCAGGATAAGCCCTGCCATATCAGTGCTGGGACAATCTCCCTTCCTATCTGGTAAGGGAGCAACTGGGCCCAAGGAAGCTGGAGTGGAGCTTTGGGAACATGGACCCCAGAGAGAGGCATCCACAAGCTCTTTACAAAAGTACTTTTCAGGCAGTGCTCGCAGCCTGACTGGGAAGCCCAGAGAGATGACAAGGGACAGTGGCCTGTCCCAAGGTACCCCAGGGGACTCACTCCAAACCCCTGCTGCTATCCTACCATTGCTGGCTGAGTCTTGTGGTCCTGGCTCTCCTACCATCAAGGCTGTGAGCCACTCTTGGGACGCAGCTGTCTGGGTGTCACAAGCCCCTCTCCCTCACAGTGGTAAAGCTGGCTGTGATTTCCAGCCCGCAGCCTGTGCCCAGGACACGGTTCCACAGCAGGGCAGGACACATGGGGCATGGCAGAGCAAGGTGGCAGCTGAGCAAAGGGCCCCGTGCTGGGCCTTCCCCAAGGGATGCAGAGGTGGAGGAGATGCAGCCCTTTCAGGGGTGGAGGACGGCGGCAGTGAGCGCAGCTGCCTGCTTTTGTCACACTGTCCTTTGTCCCAGGCGCGTGGCACCAAGTGCAGGGAGCCGCAGCCATCTGGAGAGCGGGGATGGGGCCGAGTGATCTGGAAGGGCGGCAGAGCCTGTCTGAGCTTTCAGGAGGGTTTTCCAGCTGTGGTGGCGAGGGGACACACTGTGTGGCTGTACCCCTGCCCTGCTCCCTGGCACAGGCGGGTGAACAGCCAGTTACAGCCTGTGGCAGCTCCTGCTTCCTTATCATACTGGGCAGGTGCTGATGGGCTGATTCCAGTTGGAACCGCTCAGCTGTGGGACAGCACGGGGTCCCCAGTGCCACGCAGCCCTGCTACCAACAGCCCCCCACTGGGGCCACTCTCCTGCCACATCCCCAGAGATAAACACCCTGTGTTTTCCAGCAAGCTGACCAGCTGTTCCTGTCCACATGATCCTGTCTGGCTTTGCCAGAAACAGGTTGGGTTGCCCTGAGCAGCTCTCCCTGGCAGGGGGTTCCCAAGGCACCAGCAAATCCCACATCCAAGGAAACTCTCTGTGTTGCCCAGGGTTTACTATGGAGAAGCGGGACAGAGCTCCGGTGCCAGTGGCATTTTGCGTGCCCCTGGCAGGCACAGATGGCTGGCCAGGACAAGGGCCCGGAGCCGGGCTGGGAGGGGAAGCATCTGTTTTGCAGCACCGCGGGGTTCCCTAAATAGGTCACTGCATTTTTATAGTCTCTTGGATCTAGAAAAACCAGTTGTTCCAGACAACCTGTGGACTCGCCACCATCATTGGCTCCCCAGGCACTCGCTGCTGTGTCCCCAGGTCCTCAAGGGGGGACACCTGCCCCAGCAGTACTGTGAGCAGGGTGAGGGGTTGGGGGGTCCACAGCAGCCTGAGCCATACTGGGGTCCTGTTATCGTCTGAGAACCATCCCCAGCATGACCAGTGTGGGCTGTGCAGGGGGGCTTTCCCCCCACCTTGTCCCTGGCTTGGGGTGGCTGCCACCTCCAGGCTTTGCTCTGGGGTGGTTTTCAGTCAGAGACAGTTTTCCCGTTGCAAGGGGAGGCAGGTGGCTGTGTGGGGTGCAGAGGGGTGTGCAGTGCCACACACCCACCGTACACCCGCATGCGCCGATGGTGTCCCATCCTGCTCGGGCTGAGCTCTCCCTCTAGTGGCACCAGGCTCCTGGCAAAGCCTCCACGCTCTGGGGTGGCCGGAGTCGTGACCAGGGCATGTCCGAGGGGCTGGAGCGAGCTGGAGGGCGAGCTCCACGCTGACCTCTCCCCTCAGCCAGGATGCCCCCAGCAGGTGCACAGGGAATGTGCTGGGAAGGCTTCGCAGGAGCATCCCCACGACCAGACCCCCATTTTGGCATCCTTGCAGAGGGTAGGTGGTCCTGCCCTTCCCATTCCCTGACCCACATTTGCTCGGACGTGGTGGTTCTGTCAGCTGGCCTTGGGGGTGCAGCCCCACCGCTCTGTGTCACAGCGATCCCCGCGGTCACACCGATCCCACCCCACCCTCATCCCGCAGCAGCCTGTGGGGGAAAGAACCCCCACAAACCCCAGCTTCCCCCGTCAGGGCAATGCCCTGCCCGCAGCAGGGGTCCCCCAGGACCCCGCTGAGCCCCACGAGGCCCGTCTGGTCGGGTGCCACCCCGCCCCGCAGGGTCCCCCGGGCCGGGCGCCAGGCCATGCCGCAGGCAGCGCTGACGGGGCGCTTTGTTTTGTGCGGCCGCGGCTGCCCAGCGGGGAGACAAAAGGGGCAGTCAGACGCGGGCGAGCATTGTGCTGGCAGCCATGCGCTGAGGCAGCAGCCCGCGCCGCCACGCTCGCCTCGTGACCCCCGACGGCCCGGGCTGTGCCCGCCATGGTGCCCCCGGGCCTGCGGTGTCTGCCCCATGGGAGCCCCGCGGGAGAAGGGGGCTGTGGGGCTGGTGGCTGTGGTCACTGCAGGGCCGAGGCCTCCCTGAGGCCATGGCAGGTGTCCTGGGTGTGGGGGTGTGGTGGTGGCAGTGCTGTGTGGAGCGCTGGGGCTTGGCATGGCCGTGGGGACATGTCTGCCAAGGCCATGCCAGTTCTCACCTCCAGCCTTCCTCACCCGTGATGGGAGGAGGGTGTCCACACCAACATAGTGACAGGGAACACACCTTGGCTGGTGAAGCGAAGTGAGAGTGCCTGGCAGACACCCTGCTGAGCTCACCACCTGCAGGGTCTCAGGGGGAGGTGTCCCCGCCGTCCCCACGGTGCCAACTGGCGCCAGGGCCAGGCCAGCCCCCAGGCTCACCCCGTGACGGCGCGGTGCATTGCCCCTGGAAAATGCCAGCGCGGTCAAATCGTTGAGTCATTTGTGCCCAAGATTATCTGTGCAAACAGCCGCCCCGATTTTTTTTTTTTTTATTATCAAATTTTTTTTTCTTTTTCCCTAAGAATGTGGCTCAGACCATGGGGATGAGCAGCTGAAATCTCCAGGGATCAGCAGGACAATGCCAGAGCAAGCATTGTGCTGACGGCTCTGCAAACGCTGGCACCGGTTCCCGGCCAGCAGTACCCTATAAAAGCTGAGCCGCTGAAGTAGGCAAACATTACATGGGCGAAGCAGCAGTAACCGCCTGAGCTAGGTGAGTCCTGGACCGATGCGCACCTCTCCCACCTCACCCCTCTGCTGCCAGCCGGCTGGGCAGACACCCTTCCTCCTGCCTGGTGGCAAAAGACACCCAGAGGGACCGTCGCTGTTTCCCGTGCCATAAGACAGGCTCACATGTCCCTGCTGGCAGCCAGGGGGGCTGAGAGCCCCTCTAGAGCAGAGCACCCCACTCCCGGCACCCACCGGCACAGCACGCCAGTGGGCATCTCCCACCGTTAGCCAGGGCTGTCCATGGGAGCCCACCGTGCCTCCCAGGGCAGGGAGAGGGGATCAGGCAGGTCTGTTGGGCACTGCCAGGCACTGGACAGCCTGTGCCCACTGAAGCCCCCTGCTCTGGCTCAGGGGTGTTTTTTCCTAGCAGTGGTCTGGCCTTGGGGAAGGAGAAAGGGGGATTGGGTGCTGTGCCCTGGTGGGAGTGCAGGCTCCATGCCATGGCAGGGAGGAGGGAAGGGGCACTGCAGTGGTGAGAAGGGAGCACCCTCCCTTGGATGTGTCCCACAGCCCCATCTGTGTCCCCTTCCCCATCCTGGGGCTGGCAAGAGGGTCTCGCTGCAGCTGGTGTGGCTTGTCCCCAGCAGTGGGGCAGCTGTCCTCCAACAGGCGCCGTGGGTGGCGGGCACAGAGCCGTCCCCCAGCCTCGCGAGCGGGCAGCAGGGATGCACAGGGACGTGCTGCAGTAAAAATGGCTTTTCTTTCCTTCTCCAGACACCGATCCAGCAGCAAAGATGGCTCAGACAAACCCTCTGCCTGTTCCCATGGGCCCGTGGAAGGTACGTCTTCACATCCTCTGTATTTTGCCTTTCTCTGTGTGCAGGTAGGGAACAGGGAAAAGGGCAAAGCCCATCCTCCAGGGCCAGGAAAGCTGCACAGCAGGCAGTAAGGCAGGGACGAGCACAGGAAACAGGCACCCCTGTTCTCTGCCCATGGGAATGTGCCTCCTGCCTGCTCAGATACCTCCCAGGTGTTTTTCATAAGGCTCTTTACAGCACCCCAGGCCAGCTGTGCCCTGCTCTTACCAGCCATCCCGTGACAGGCAGTTACAGAGTCCCCAAAAGCCACCGCCTGTTGTTCACCCTCCCCTGTCCATGCAGACAGGGTGAGCATGGGCAGCGGGCACAGTGGAGCAAGTCAGGGAGCAGCCCCAAGGGGTCTGGCAATAGCCCCGGGGCCAGTGGTCGAGGAGGGAGCCGAGAGGCAGAGGAGAAACACGTGCGCGAGAGAGGAGCATCCCGTCGAAGCCTGGAGCTGTCGCGGGAGAGGAGAGCGTCAGCCGCAGCCCCCGGGGAGGTGCCCCTCGCCCTTTCCCCCGTTAATCCTCTTTGCCCTAGAGCGTTCGGAGCAGAGGCCGGGAGAACCGCCAGCCACAGCCCTGCCACCCGCCCGTCCCAGAACGGCTCCGCTCCTCTCTCCGGACGGCACCGCTGCCCCGGGAACTGATCTCCGCAGGGGTGAGCAGGAGAGCGGAGCGGGGCCCAGCCTGCGGCTCCCCCCACACCAAGGCAGGGCGTCGCGGGGCCAGCAGTGCAGGGACGCGGAGGCGTGCGGGGCTGTGTCCCAGCCCAGAGGGGCGCCCGGTGCAGCCTCCGCTGGCTCTCTCCCTGAGGGAGCCACCCTCGTTCGTCTCCAAGAGGCGCTGAATTGCCTGGGGCCGCTGCTGGGCAGTTTCCAACTCGGCAGCTCGCTCTCCGTTCCAGATCACCGTGTACGACCAAGAAAACTTCCAGGGCAAGAGGATGGAGTTCACTTCGGCCTGTCCAAACATCATGGAATGTGGCTTCGACAACATCCGCTCCCTGAAGGTGGAATGTGGCGCGTGAGTACCCGGCTGCCAGGGCAGGGGGTGCTTTCCCAGGCGGGCTAGCTGGGAGAGGGGTACCCAAGCGTGGAGTGGGACCAGCTGTCCCCACTCTGCTTGGCAGGAGCCAAGCACCACAGCCAAGGGAAGCCAGGCATGGGGGGATCCCTGCCCTGGGCAGCACTGATACAGAGAGAGGGCCAGAGGACAGTGGCAACACTTTTGTCATCACCCCAAACTGCCTCCTGCAGTGTTGGATCAGTCAGGTTTGGAGCAGGGTTGCTGCCCAAGGATGCAGAGAGGGTGAGTGCCCAGTGAGTGGCCTGGCTTAGCCTGGTCCCCGTCCTGCCTGTGTAATCCCATGAAGCACCAGCCCTAGAGAATCACCTCTTGCTCAGGGCTGCCCTGGGCCTTCCCTGCACTGCACAGCTTCCCAGACCAGGGCAGAACCTTCCTGCAGCTTCTCCAGTCCTGAGAGGGGTAGGGAGCAAAGCTGGGCTTCTCCCTGTGCACGGGAATCTTCCCTGGCACGGGCGAGGCACCTCCCGAGCAGCTCAGAGAGGCGGAGCGTCGGGAGCGGTCCCCGCGGAGCGCATCCCGCCGGGGCAGGGAGCAGACGAGATAGATTTGTGCTGCTATCTTTAGGACGTGTAATGCTAATGGGATTACAGCAGCGTGCGTGCTCACGCTGTAATCAGCTCCCTGCTCCAGTTGACGTGTTCCTAATCAGGCTGTTCACCTTGCACAGGGCGGGCAGGCTGCAGGACGTGGCATTTGGGGCTCAGTTTGGGTCAGTGGCAGGAAACCCTCGACCCCCTCAGCACCCTTTGTACCCCATCAGCAGGGGATCCATGCACTGCACAGACCCTGCCACCCACTTTCTAACCCCCAGCCCAGGCTCTGTCTCCCTGCCCTTCCTGTGGCTCTGTCCCCAGTCTCCTTAAGGGGACATCCCCACCTTGGGGATAGGCTGTGTGGGCAGCACCAGGGTTTACAAAATGTGTCCTCCAGGGTGGAGACATCCCATCACCTCTCCTTGTTTGTTTTCAGCAAAGAGGGAGAGGCAGAAAGGGGAAAGGCCATAGGTCCCTGCTTTCTGCTCAGAGCCAGATGGGCTCTGCCTGCTTTGAGCATCAGGAATTCAGGTCTTTCCAGCAGTGTCAGGCTGTAATTAGGAAACAAGTAAGAAATGAGGCCTTTGGGAGAGAAGGGCAGCTGGGGCATCCTGGAGCGATGCTGGTCTGCATAAATAATGACAGAGCAGCCAGGGGGAAGAGCCACCTGTGCAGGATGGGCCCCAGCATCTCCCCATCTCCCAGTGCAGCCAGGGATGCCTTGGGGGTGCCTCTGCAGCACCAGATGCGGTTTCACACCCTCTGAGTTCTCTGCCCACATCCAGCACCGCTTCCTCTCCTCCCAACCCGTGGGCAGAGGCCAGACCCCAACCTCCTCCTTGCACCTACATCCTGCCCCTAATGCCAGCTCCCAGCAGGATGCCCCGAGCTGCTGCAGGAAGCCCTGGCAGCCCTCGCTCTGTTTTTGCAGCTGGGTCGGTTACGAGCACACCGGCTTCTGCGGGCAGCAGTTCATCCTGGAGAGGGGAGAGTACCCGCGCTGGGACGCCTGGAGCGGCAGCAATGCCTACCACATCGAGCGCCTGATGTCCTTCCGCCCCGTCTGCTCCGCCGTGAGTGTCCCACCGAGCTCTGATCCCCCTAAAAATGTCCCGGGCCACAGCAGTGAGGCTAGCAAGGGGAAACACAGCCATGCCAGGGGCAGGCTCAGCGCTCCCCCCCGCCCCAATCCCAGCAGGATTTGCTCTTTCTGTTCTGTTTTTTAAAGCTTTTGAGGGAATTTTCTGGGCAAGCTGTACATGACCAGAGCTAGAGGATGGTCAGCCTGAGACAGTAGCTGACTGACATAGCTGACACCTCCCAGCCACCCAGAAAACCCCAAACAGCCAGGGTTTGAACACTCCCCTCTCCAGGAACCCTCTGAGTCATGCTGCAGGGAGTGACAGCCTCGCCATTCCCTCATGCTGGGGAGGGAGCACCACCTCCCCCTCACCCCCTGCTCTCCCCCACAGAATCACAAGGAATCCAAGATCACCATTTTCGAGAAAGACAACTTCATCGGCCGCCAGTGGGAGATTGCTGATGACTACCCCTCGCTGCAGGCCATGGGCTGGGCCAACAACGAAGTGGGCTCCATGAAGATCCAGTGTGGCGCGTAAGTGACAGGCCAGGCACCAGGAGCAGCAGGGACAATGCGCTGCCATCACTGTGCCACCACGGCGGGAGGGGGACACCCTGTAACCCCCCTGCTTACCTCTTTGTCCTGTTCTTCCAGCTGGGTGTGCTACCAGTATCCCGGGTACCGTGGCTACCAGTACGTCCTGGAGTTTGACCACCACGGTGGAGACTACAAGCACTGGAGAGAGTGGGGCTCGCACGCCCAGACCTCCCAGATCCAATCCATCAGGCGTGTCCAGCAGTAGCTCCCCACTTCCCAGAACATCTCTGCAAGGTTTCCAAAGCTCACCGGCTCCCTCTTGGTGCTAATACTCCCCTCCCGAAATAACCACCCCCTCTCGTACTGCCACTGCTTATGGAACAACACTCCCAAAACGGTACCGACTGCCACAATTGCCAATAAATGTGACTGAAAGAAAAAGATAAATCGGCTTGGTGTGTGTTTGCTGGTGCGTGTTTGGGACTGAGGCTGCACATCCCCATCCCAAGAGCAAGCATCAGACTCTTTCCTACTTATTTTCAGCTGGGCTGAAGTGTGGTGGGGCTTACACTGAGGGAGGTTCAAACCCCCCACTGTTGCACAGAAACCCTTGGTTTTTTTCCCTCCCTGCCCTCTCCTTCCCCTGACAAAGTAAAGCACACCTGGATTCCACTCCACCTGTGTACACAGAGCTCATGGGCTCTATGGCCAGCACTGCCAGGCCTCTGGGATCTAAACCCAGGCTGCTCCCTGCAAACGCAAAAAAGAAAGTCACACTGACACCCACAAACTTTAAAATTTTTATTCAACAATTTACATCACTTACTGTCTGTCTTAACGTATTCGATCTACACAAATTTATTTTTTTTCCTGATAAAATAATAAAATTTGGATAAATTTTGAAGACCTGTTGGGTGCAGAATAAACAAAATTTCAGGTAAGTTTTTTTTTTTCCTTTTTTTTTTGTTTGTATGTGGAAAAAATGGTTCTGTGAGATTGAAGGGAAAAAATTTTAAAAACTTCCATGTCTCAGAGCCATAATTCTTGTTCATTTGTGTTCANTTTTTTTTTTTTTAAACATTTAGTGTGAAGTATGACATCATTGGTAAAGATACATCATGCCATTACAGCTCATGGACATTACCTATCCTTACAGTCCGTGACATCACCCACACCAGCGCAAGGGGCTGCGCCAGACACAGCTACAGCAGGTTTTACACTAAACTCCTCTAGCCACCCTCTCACCACTGGGAAAACGCCTACGCTTTTCCAGCTGGGCACACAGAGTGCATTAACCTAATCAGAAGTTACCGGGGAGGGGAGAAGGAAACAAAGACTACCTTTACTGATCCGTGTGGTCGCACACTACAACATCGACACCAAAGAGGGGCTGCCCC
Organism: Phainopepla nitens; assembly: GCA_013400175.1. Taxonomy (NCBI): domain Eukaryota; kingdom Metazoa; phylum Chordata; class Aves; order Passeriformes; family Bombycillidae; genus Phainopepla; species Phainopepla nitens. The sequence goes on from VXBQ01017056.1 coordinate 65,484, forward strand.
TCTCCGCAGGTCAGAGGTAATTCAGCTCCTGAGCAGGTAGAGCACAACCCCTCGCGGCGATTTGAATACAAACCAGGAAGGAAATGAGAACTTATCGACGGGGAAAGGGGGCAGGAGAGGAGACAGACCCCGCCCGGCTCTGCCTGCAGGGATCTCTCCCGGCCCGGCTCGCAGTCGAAGTGCGCGGTTGTGTTTTGCACCGCCCTTAACACTGAAATATTCAGGGAAGGGGGAGAGAGGGGCATCACTCCCCCCAGTAAACAAGTTGAGGACCTTCAGAGGCTGGGAAGCTGCTGAAGGTGTGTAAGTACACGTGTGATGGTAGATAGAAAAGCAGCCCTGTTCTGTATGAAAAAAAGCTGTCAAGTTAGTACAAATTTCTGCCATGGCGAAGGGAACAGGAGGAGAAAGCTGTCAGGGTCCTTCTCCTGTGACAAAATCCTGACGCTCCCGCACACGGGCTCTGGGCTAAGCAACACGTTTCCAAAGGTGGTACCTGCAACCCAATGCACCTAACACATGAAAACAAAACCAAAATAAAGCTCTCACCCCCGAGGCTGGAGGGAACCCAGTCTCCACTCCAGCCCCGCAGCGGGATAGTGAGGAACCCTGTCCCTCCTGCCTCACAGTGGGAACACACAGCAGTAGGATTCCCCTTGGTTCATTTTGTCATGAGAAGCCTCGAGTTTGCCCACGCCACCGGCCTGCAGCGCAGTGGACTGGTCTCCATCCCCTCCCCAAAGCTGCTTGGCGTGGGGGCTCCCTGTCCCCACGGGGACACCCGTGGGTGCCACCATCACGCTCTCCCCAGAGACAAAAAGGGCACTGGTTCATCCGACAGCACAAAGTGTATCTGAAACACCAGCCAGCACACCCCGCTCCCTCTGATTCAATTACTAAAGTAGGCTCTTTAAAATAAAAAAATAATATATATATTTATATAGCTATACAGAGAGATACAGAGAAAGCAAAGGAGAAAGGCTACTAAAAAAATCAAGAAGCGCCAGTTTTCTGCTACAGTTGTCAGCAAAGAACTGTCACCTTACATCATACCCTCCGAGATGGTGAAGAGAATGGAGGCAATGACAGCACAGGAATGCAAAAGAGGGCAGATAAGTCACTTCTGGTAATGAGACACAAATTAAACTTTCAAAACATGTGCATAGCTTTATTCATCTGCTTCAAACTAACCTTTTCACGGAGCTTCAGCGAAACCCGAGTGTGCAAAATGCATTTCTAAAAAATAATGCAAGCAAGCTTTCACATTTACTGTGGCAGAAGTACAGAAAGACTCGGACAGAATCATCACACGCTGGGGCAGGAGATGGAGAACCCAGAATTGCACAGCTTGGAGTTCTGAGTCACTGACTGCAAACACAAGCGTTTGGATTTGGGTAACTTCAAGCAAGGCGTGTTGACTTCTCCTTGACAAAAAAAAAATCTCGTAAACCCCACAGAAACAAGAACCACAACCTGGCAGGGAACAAATCCCCTGGATAATGGGATCATGGTGCCACAGAGAGCCTGAACTCCAGCAAAGCCGGTTCCAGACCTCGGCTTGTTTTGGCTCTGCAGGCAAACCATGGCAATGCTGATTTTTTTTGTCCACAGAAGAGCGAAGCAGCTTTTCTTTCTCTCCCTCCCACTCCCCTCCCAAGTCACAGGTGCCACTGCAGAGGACATCATCCCCAAACTAAGACAGCCACTACACTGGCTGGAGTCCAGGCCTCATTTTGATCTGGGACACTAAGGAACCCTCGACTGTGGATGGGGAGTGGCGCTCCCGGCCACGTCCCCAGCTCACACCCCTCCACCTCTCTCCAGAAAGACTAAGCACACATGCAAGGCACATTGAGTCAGATGCACACACACACACACCTCGGTGCGTAAAAGAGCAAATGCTGGCCAAAAAAGAAATAAATTGATGCTGAAAAAACTAACTGAACAGGCAGAGAGCTCTGGCCTATGTATTTGTAGACTATTTTCCAGGCAGTTGTAATCCTCAAGTGTTTTTCCTACATGACTTTAGACCTTCCTTAGTCTTCCCCCACTTTGCAGAGAGGTACTTTATATTCCTAAAGGATCTTCTGTAAATAGTCAAGTAGAATCCCTTTTTCCCCTCCAGTAAACTCCTCCTCCAGGGTACACATCCCCCACCATGGTCCATAAAGAGAAAAGGTTCTGGACCTGCCTGTGCCTCTCTCCACTGCTCCCTAAGCCTTTTACTGGCAGGTTTTGGCTGGGTGGATGGCTTCACTTCATTTTCTTGGAAAACATCTGAGCCCAGGTAGCAAGCACTCTCCAGGTGGAGAAGGAGCCAGCGGGTCCCCAGCACTGGGGTAAGGGCAGGACGGAGGCCATGCAATCCTTAATACTGCTGGTTAACTTCACATTGAGATAAAGCATTCAAAAGATCTTTCTGTAGAGATGAGCTATTTCCTTCTATAGATAAATTCAAATAGAAAACAAATATATTAAAACCAGAGACGAGACAAGAGCTGACTGAGGTTTTTCTACCTTACAAGTTACTCAGGCACCTTTCCTGCACCACCAGCCACGGAGGAAGGAGAAGTTGAAAACCTCAGGGATTTGCACTACCCTTCCAATAGCAGCTTGAGAAAAGGAAGGAGAGAAAAAGAAAAAAAAAATAAAAAAAGCACAGTGTTCTCTCAAGTTAAAGAGTTCTCCTTTGCTTGCGTTTGCATAGAAATTCCCATAGGTCAGCACCAAAATCAGGTCCACCCCTGTCCTACACCCCAGCTCCCCCAGGTCCTACGCTCCCCCAGTTAGTGGCTGTGTAACAGGAGGGTTCAACCATCCGCAGAGGAACTACATGGTCATGTTAAAAAAACAGAACAACAAAGACGAAAAACAAAAGTGCATCACACATTCTTGATTTTCAGGGTTACTTATAGCAGCAGCATCAGCATTAATCCAAGACAATGAACAGTTGTAGATTCATTCTTAAATGCAGCAACACTTAATGAAATGTATTCGGGGAAGGGCATTACAGGGTCCTTCTCAAAAATGAAAATTAGACTATTCAATATGGACAAAAAGGAGATAAAACAAAAATTAAAGACACAATCTTATTTACATTAAAAAAAAAACATTCTTGTTAAAATATCTTTACAACACCTAAGCAAAAAAATATGTATTTTAAGAATAAAGCAGAAACTCCTAAAGCAGTATCCATTTTTTGGAACCCTTATTTAGCACCTGAGGAAAGACCGTATGGAAAGCAGACAGGCTGGGGATTTTTTTTGTTGTTTTTTTTTTTTTTGTTTGTTTGTTTGTTTTGTTGTTTTTTAAGAAAACTGTAAGATGTATTTTTGCTAAATGTTCAGAAGTTCGCACTACACAAGTTTCATACCACAGAAAGAAAAAAGCAATTTTTCTTGTTTGTTCTCTTATTTTTAAAGATCCTCTACTCATTAATAAGGCTGTAGAAAAGGGACACTGCTATCTTACAAAATGGCTTTAGAGCTCTGGACACGTTATACAAAGCTTTCTGATTAACAGTCAAGATAAATCCAGCTCAGCATCCCCTGGTGAGGGCACAGGCAGGACTCTTGCTCCAGTCCCAGCACAGGCAGTGGGCTGATGCCCAGGACACGAGGCCACCACAGGGCTCTTTGACCTCCCCAGACATCCACAGCTCCACTCTCCTGTTGCTTTAGAGGATCTCAGGCAGAACAGAGGAGCCAGCCTGACCCTGGGGTGTAACACGTACTGGGCAAACCTCTAAAGCTCTGTAATCCCTGGAAGGCAGCACATCGAGATCTCCTTTCCACCAGCCCTGGTTCTTGCTTCCCAGCTGTGTGCACTAGGGTTTTCCCACATGGAAAAATGCTCTGGTGGTGGCCAAAGCCAGAATTACTCTGCCTTTCTTGGTTACTCCACCACACCAGTGTGAAAACGTGCAACAGCTTTAAAGTGGGTGAATCCTTGTTCTCTCCCCTCCCCACCTCAACCAGCTCCCTTGTAAACAGCCTCTCTAAGAAAAACAAACCACGACAGATGGATGGACAGAAAAGTCTAGGAATCAGAGAGTAAGACTCCTGAAAGCTTGGGACACCAAACAACAATTTACTGAATCAAGATTAAAACCTGGACACACACAGGAGAACTACTGGCAGTTCTGGCTGTGTATGCCATTGCTCCCAGGTGTCCCTGAGGTCACCCACTGGCCACTTGGAAAGGACACTATGGTGCTACCATAACGCTCTCTTGAAGGTGAAAGCACTAATTACACACACAACTAGGAGCACAACTTCCAGCTCTTTTTTTTTTCCTATTTTTTTCCTAGCAGGAAGCAATTTTCCTTTCCATTTAGCTGGCTGGTTCACCCATCACCCACTGCCAGCCACCGGACTCACAACCTAGTGAGAATGGGGTTTCTTTCCACATTTCAAAGAAGTTCACAGCAGCTATGAAAGGCAAAAAGTGGGATTAAGTAGCTCAGAAAGGTCTGAAGTGGGCTAGTGACATAATCCACACCCTGCGGCTACCCACTGGTCAAAGAGACAGGAGATTTCTACCAGGTTTTGCAGAGGATCGAGGTGGGTTTAAATCAAAACCAAACTCCAAGCAAAGCTTGAAAGCCATTACTTTGCCAATCCACTAAATGGGTGGAGTGGGAGAGAGCAGAGACTGGAGGCCCCAAACCACTGTCATGGAGCTGTTGTTAAATCACCTCTGGGAGCACAGGGAACACTCCATGATCCCCCAAAAAGCAAGCAGATCCCAAGGCGGATCTGGCTGGCACTACACGCTCCAGTCTCTTATTACACAAGACCCTGTACAAGAGACACCCAAAAGAATCTGCTGGCAGAAGAGGAGAGGTGGGGAATGACCAGAGGAGAAAAAGAGACAGACCCTGCCTCTGTAGGAATCCTCACTCCAATAAACAGACAGCTAGGAAAGGCAACCAGAGGAAAGGGACTCACAACGGGAACAGAAACGAGAGAGAAGCCTTAACCTGAATTAGTATCTTCATAGCTAATAAAAAAATAGGTCATGATCTCACCCTTAGTGCTGCTTTCCAATACTACACGTACTTAAGGGGTTTTGTTTTAAAACTTTCTTCACTCAGTGTAATGAAAACAATGGCACAAATAAATACACGCTCGCTCTCCTCACAGGTCAGATGCTCGCACACGCACCGCCGGCTCCTCGCCCCCACAGACACCCTTGGGTGCAGACCCAGGACAGGAGGCTGCTGCTCCCCTTCCCAGGCTCTATTTGGTTTATGCTACAGTACTAATACTCTGAGTCAAACAAAAAAAAAAAACCAAAACAAAACATGAGACTTAACTAGTAACACCTTATCGTTATTTCAATGTGCTAAATTAGTCACAGCTCAATTTAAGATTTTTTTTTCCTTTTTTTCTTTTTTTTTATAAGTTTACACAAAAATAATCAGAAAACAGATTAAATCTTAAGATATTTTTAATAAGTGCTCAGTTAAGAATTGTGTGAGGACTTGGGGAGGACTGCAGACAGCGACAGGGTGAGTTACACAACAGCACGAGGGAGTTCCTTCCATGGTCCTGCCTGGCTCTAGGCAATAGTCTATCCCAGAAATCCCAGGGAGCCGGAGCTACAGGAGCTCAGAGAGAGGAATTCCTAACTGCTTAGCGCTGAGCACACGCCGTGGAGCTCATGGAGACAGACAGACAGACAGACATCTGAACAGAGGATGGTCAGAAATACAGCAGAGAAGGTGCTGCCGAGGGTGTTTCTGGATGGGTCCCGCTGGCGAGGCAAAGCCACGGCGATGAGCATCGGGGGAAATCCAGCCCAACCCCTCGCTCCGACCGCGTTTCTCTCAGCATTTCTTTTGCTATTTAGGTGACAGACTGGACTAGGCCAAGATGACAGTCCTCAAATATTCAGCAAGACTCAGACCTTTCTAGAGGCGCAGGGTTAGTGCTGCTCAACTCCTGCATCGCCCCAAGCACAGACCTGGGGTAGGGGTACAGGACAGCACAGACCCCAGGGAAGCAAAACAGGGTGTTTTTGTAATTTTTTTTTCTTTTTTTTTTTTTTTCTTTTTTTTAATGGAACCCAGTAAGGCGACAAGTGACTACACAAGGCAAATAAATACACAGCAGAGCCTTAAAGCCAGTAAAACAAACTGGAAACTTTGCTATTAGCCTTCAACTTTTTGAAAATAATAATAATAATAATAATAATAATAATATTAATAAGAAAAAAAGGAAAAAGAACATTTCTTCCACCTTCATTTTCCCAGCCCCACCATCCAGTTTGTTGAACACTTTAAAGCTCAGGAACGCCCCAGCTCTTCAGCAGCAGAGCTGGAGGCGATTCCAACTTTTGGCAAGCAGTTGGGAGACTCAACAGAATTAAAAATAGGAACGTCGGAGGACTAGATGTCGGGCACATCTGTAAACATGTTATACATCTCAAAGTTACACACACCTGTAGAGGTGGTACAGTTTATGGGTGAAACAGAACTATTTGCGACTGGCCAACCACACATTTCTGAACCTGGACTGATACAATACATGACTATATAGTATCACACTCAGTATTATACTATATAGCTTTGGATACATCAAATGGAGTAGGCAATCCATAGTCAAATGTTTAAGCGTGGCAGAAAGCGACCGTCTTACACAAGGTACAGAATTCAGTTTCATTGTCCCACCATGAACTCGAGCGTCTCATTCAGGAACAATCTTATTAAAAGTATAAAAACAATTTTAAAAACCCACATGCTACATACTCCCAAAAAACAAAAAAAAAAATTTAAAAAACCCACAAACCAAAAACCCCCAAAAAAAAAAAAAAAAAAAAAAAAGGGAAAAAAAAAAAAAGAAGGAAGTTATAAGGATCAAGTCCAACTGCTGGCCCTGTGCAGGACACCCCAAGTCCCATCCTGTGCCTGAAAGCATTGTCCAAACTCTTCTTGAACTCAGACAAGTTTGGTGCTGTGACCACTTCCCCGGGGAGCCTGTTCCTGTGCTCAACCACCCTATGGGTGAAAAACCTTTTCCTGCTGTCCAACCTAACTCTCCCCTGACTCAGCTTCAGGCTATTCCCTGTCACTGGTCATGAGAGTGAAGAGATTGGTACCTGCCCCTCTGCTGCCCTGGGGAGGATGTTGAAGACCATAATGAAGTCTCCCCCTCAGTATCCTCT
>VXBQ01017056.1:72714-83152 GCA_013400175.1 Phainopepla nitens
CCAGACCCTTCCCCATCCTCATGGCCTCCTAGGGATGCTCTCTAATAGGGATTATTTTTATACTGTGGTGCCCAGAACTGTCCCAAGAACTGGAGGTGAGGCTACACCAGTGCAGAGCAGAGGACAGGTCATGCTGGGCCTAGTGCCCTTCAGGACATTGTTGACCCCCCTGGCTGCCAGGGCACTGCTGACTCAGATCCTGGGCCATGGACCAGGACCCCCAGCTCCCTTCCCACAGTGCTGCTCTCCAGCCTCTCATTCCCAGTCTATCCAGGGCTGCCCATCCCAGGTGCAGAATCCAACACTCGCCCTCGTTAAACTTCATACACTTGGTGACTGCTCATCTCTAATTTGCTGAGGCCTCTCTGCCCTCCAGGGAGTCAACAGCTCCTCCCAGTTTATTGTGTCAGGAAAATCAGTACCTCTTGAGTGCTGAACCCAGGCTGTTAATGAGATGTTGGAGAGGAAGAGGCTGAGGATGGAGCCCTGTGGAACCCTCTGGTGACTGGACAGCAGCCTGATGGCTGGACAGACCTTAGGACAAAGGGTTTTCCAAAGTTTTGGGTTTATCTATTCCTCGGAATATCCCAGAGGGTCCAGTCTCATTTCAGGAGACACCAACTGCTGCTGATTTGGACACTCAGAAGCCAGGATTAGGCCACAGACACCCATTGGGTACATGGGGAGCTGGGGCTGGTCAACGAACTCACTTCTGCTTTATCCATTTCTCACTCTTGCACTGGACCCTGTGAACTTTCCACCTTTTAAAAAAACCCAGAAAAACTACCCGACCCCCAGATGATTTGGACACTTTACACAAGCTGCAATGGACAGAGGGGTTACACAGCTGGAGGCTGCATTCTGCTCAGCCTTCCCTACCACTGCTAAGAAGCCTTCCTTTCCCTGGGATTATTTTTTTTTATTATTTTTTTAAATTATTATTTTCATTCCTAAGTCCTCCTTTTTTTGTAATAAAATATATTTTTATTAAGAGATAATTAGAAGCAGAGCCCGGAAATACACAGACTGCATTAAAATATAAAAGAGCATTTCCAAGGGGCAGGAAGCCCAGCCATTGGTGTTCTATGGACAAATTGAAAAGGATTCAAATTCCCATTTTTTTGGTTTTTTTTAAACTTTTTTCATTTTTTTGTTATTTTGAAATTTTTTTAAGAGAAAAAATAATTCAAGAAGGGTGAAAGTTAGCAGAACTCAATTCCTCTTCAGTTTTCCAATGAAAATGGGAAAAAAATCCAGCACATTTAGTGTTAGGAGACAGACAGAGCAAATATGAAGCACCTACAGTTGAAAGCAGAAGATACTTTTTTTTTTTGTCTTTTTTTTTTCTTGCTCCCAGTAATACAATGGCATTAAACTGTGGGAACAGTGGGTTTGTGGTTTTTTTGTTGTTTTTTTTCCATATTAAATGCCTAAAGAGATTGCTTATTTTCCCATGTTGTCTTTTAAAATGAAATAACTCTTCAGTTGCAATAGTCCAACGTGTAACAGGAGCCAGGTCAACTGTGTGACTTCACCATGCATCCTAGAACTGCAGTATTATCATCTTTCCCTCAGCAGAATGATTCTTTTAAGACAATATCACCAGCATAGGTTTGCTGCTTTACTCCTGGCAAAACATGCGGATAAATAATTCTCTGGAAAAAAAAAAGAAACTCTGCAAACTTCAAGGCGTTTCTCCAGCATTCAATGGAAAACAAATCAGGAAAAAAAAAAAAGAAACCAAACAGGGGAGGTGGAAGGGAAAGGGGAGATGAAGGATGGTGAATCATCCTGATTTCCCTGTGATTAGTGTGTCACTACAGTCACAGAACAAGAAACAGAAACCTTGTCAAGTGGAAATGCCTCTCCAGTGGGTTGCTGTTGCCCTTGTAGACGACAGCAGGAACTTTGAAACCAGGCTTGTAATTGAGTCTGTATTCCTTAATCACTTGCATTCACTCTTTAAACAAAAACAAAACAAAAATGGAAAAAAAAAATGATTCAGTACCGGAGATTAAATAATCACGTGTGTAGTCTCGTTGAAATAAATTTTCAGATTCCTTAAGAAGTCTAATTACTTTCAGTTGCCATTTTTAAATAACTATATATATATTTGTATATATTATCCTGTGATTCTAGTTATGGTTCCTCTGCTGCACTGAAGATTTAGAAGGAGCATAAAAGCCTTTTTGTCCCCCACGAACAGCACAAATGCTGCAGAAAGGTTATAACAGGCAGTCTTGTCTTGCTACCTTCATTGATCCGGGCGATCCATGGCTTCATCATAAGTGATTATCCTTTTGGGATCTGGAAAGAAAGCAGAATTCTAAGTTTTGGACAAGCTACTTTCAGGCCTGAAAATAAACTGTAACTTGGCTGTTAACAGACTTTTCCTTTGGATGCCCCCCCTCCTAGCCAAGCCACCCCAAGGCCAGGCTGGCTCCCCCAGAGCAGAGCCTGCTCTCCACAGCAGCACACAGGTCTCCACATGCAGCTCTTCCCACACAAAATCTCCTCTCAGGTGACTTGTGGGGACACACCAGAATTTAAAACTTATTATTGGATGCAACACCCAACACCAGAAATAGAAAGCAATTTTGTATACACATAAGGAAGAGTCATTAAATCTGATTTGACACTGGGTTTATTGCTCTTTTAGAGACTCTGCTTCTCTCCAAGCAGCTCACCATTAGAGCAAGGCTTATTGTCCTGACTTTCAGTGATCTGAAACAGAGATAAATCCAGACTACAAACCGCAGGCACTGAAGAACTGAACCCAGGCATCTCCAGACAGAGACAATCCACTCTCATTCATCCCCCCTCCCGACAGACACAGCAATTTCGTTCATTTACTCTTTCCAACATCCTTACCTTGCTTCTGCAGATTCCAAACCGCTTCCATTTCTGTGGAGGCAAAAGGAGACCACTGTTATTATGCAGATTGATGCTGCCATTAGAGACCACTCTGAGCATACTTTAATTTTCCAAGCATGGCAGTTGTGCTGAGGCTTTCAAACAGAACCAACCCCCCTCCTACTCAGCAGCCCAGCCCACAGGACTACACAAATTTGACATGAATAATCCAGCAATAAAAGGCAAAGGGATAGATGTAACATGGTCTTAAGGGTCAGAGAGCCAAGCTGAGCATCAGAAATGTCATCACCATTCACCAGCCCTACATATCACAATCTAACTTCAGGCTTTACTACTCTGGCTCCAACGCTGCTTTGCACATTACAGCCTCAACAAGGAGCCTGGAGAGATGATTTTTACAAGTTGATGCTTAGTGAGTGTGAAATGAGAACTGCTGGACACAGCGAGCTGCACATGGTTCACAGCATGCGCGTGCTGAGGCACCAGGCAAGGGCTGCTGTGTGACCATCTCTGCAGAGCTGCTGCCAACACACTATCCAGGAGCAAGGTGTGAAGCTCCACACACCTGGCTTTGCAGTTCTTCCCCCAGTTTACCTCTACAGCACATTTGTAAGCTAAAGACAAACCCTTCCCAGTTCCCCCTGGGCATGCACATGCTTTTGTTTACCTAAGAAATAATAGCGAAGTTAAACGTTCCTTTCATTAACACTGAGAAACAGAAGGCTCTTCCCTTTAGAACATCCCCCTTTAGAGAACCATTCAAAATAACTACTTAAAGCTGCAATCAAGTTGGAATTTTGTGAGCTAGAATATTTACAAAGACACTGACTGCACCTTGTGCCCAAGTTCAACAGACGAAATTATAAAAAAAAAGAGCATTTAGTTGGAGCACAACCTGCAAGAACCACCTTTCAAGTCTCTTTTCTGCCAGAAAGGGTGACAGGACCTTAGTAGGGGCTAGGAAAAGGGAATGGCAAGGGATTATCAGGCTACATGGGATGTGCAGTAAAGCACAAAACAAGGCAGTAAGTAAACTAACCAGCATGGGAAAGGAAGAAGGAAAAGCCCTACAAAGCCACGGCCTCAGCACGATGTGTGCCAAGTGTCACCTCCATCAATCGCCTCCCTTCTCCAACCCTTCATCTGTCCTTTGTCTGCTACAATCTCCAGCTCCCTGGGGCAGGAAATTGCATGCAAATAAATATTGCCAGCCCTCCCTGCACAATTAAACCTTTTGTAAGGAAGGCCCTGACAAAATTTTACGAGGTCTGTTATTTTTTCGTCAGGATAGTAACAGCAACACTTTGCACTTCTATTGGGGAGCCCTAAGTGCTCTGGGAATAGTAGCCAGCCTCTAATACCCCAGGGATAGGAGCAGGCTGTCGAGGCACTGCCTCCCTCATCTGCCAGATGCAGATTCCCCTGAAGTAAAATGAACCAGCTACTAAAATTACCTCCCGTGGAGCGAGTTTTCCATTCAGCGCAGTTTGATGCATCATTTCCTAACAGCTAAAGAACATCTCCCATTTTATCAGCTTTCCACAAAGGCAGGGGACAGAAAACTACTCGAGTTATTGGTTCCTGCACATTAGAGACACGTTTGTGTACGAAATACAAGGCAGAGCTGAAGCACCACCCACCACTATATCCCCATGCACAGACCACGTTGTCTTGTGCACCTCATTTGGCCTTAACTGCTCTGGACACCACAAGAATGTGAACTCCTTGTATTAAGAGTATCTGACAATAGGACAAACAGATACACAGAGAGACAAACAGAGATACTGTTAAGAACACACCAAAAAACTTAAAAAAAATAAAATCTAACAAACCTACGACCTTTTCAGACTTCCATTTCCCTTCTCCTTCAGAAAGGGAGGGTGGTGTAAAGTGTCCTGGAAATCCCAGACACCTGGGCACGCTGGCTGGCAGATGCTCAGCCTGACAAAGCTACAAAACCAAAGACCATCAGCAAACAATGCAGTAACAGCTCTTACTAAATATCACCTGCCATCAGCAGAGCAAGGTCCTCCCCTCCACCTGGCAGTACAGGGACAGCACAGGTTAAGCACACTGACCAAGTGAAACAACTTCACAAGGGAAAAGAAAGCGACTCTTAGGCTAACTGCAACACAAAACTAGGGAAAAAAGGGATTTCTTTAATCTTAAAATAGAATTGTATGATTTATTCTGCTTCACTTGGTAATACAAGTTAAGTTTTGCTGCCAGTTCCAGGCTGTGATCACCTATGACTGACAAAAGGCTCTGTGACAAATACCATGGCCACTGTCACAGGGTGACTTGGTGACTGAGCTGGTGGACAGGCAGGTAAGCAGAGCCACTGCTGCCCAACCCCTGGCTCCAGCCAAGCAGAAGGAAAGACAGCCCCCAAGAACTGGGCATGCAAGAGCCCCAAGCCCACTTTCAGCCCTCCTTCTTTGGGCTCGAGTAACTCTTTTCTCAAGCCTCTTTTCCCTGGGTAAGGCTTCCACAGTGAGTTTAAGCAAAGGACTCCTACAGCTGCTCATCCTACATGAGAAAAGGGGTACCCTCACCATCAGCCCAAGTCCAGGCTCTCAGATACTGCCCCAAAACTGCAGCCTTCCAAAGACCTGCTACACAGGAGCCACCAGAACCAAAAAACAGACACGTGGCTGGGGAAACAGCAAACTTTCTTCTCAAGTGGACTCCAACCCAGCTGGAGAAAATGCCATCAACAAACCCTTGCACAACCTGGCATCAAAGCCAGGTGCAGAACTAGGTCACCTCCTGTGCCCCTTCCAACCTCTTGTTTTCCAGGATTTTTTTTAAAATTAGCTGGTCTCTCCATAGCCCTCAGGCTCGTGGTTTGCTGAGGAACTGCCTGGGGCAGACAGTCCCAGCCACATCCACCTAAAGCACTTTTTCTGGGGACTGTCGCTAAAACAAAGGGTCACTAGAAGAAAGCTTTGATGTCAGGAACAGACTAAGGCACACTCTGGTGAATTGTACTGGGATTCCTCATAGGTCAATAAACTTTACAGCAGGACTGGTACATAACCTTGGAGGGGAAAGAAGTGTTTCTGTAATAACTTGCTAAGACTGGCACTTTTACACACATTTTCCTTGCTGGAGAGGCAGTCCCTGATAATAGAAGCGTCTGCACAATGCCATGCTACTATTTTTCACTGTCCTTATAAATCCCAAAACTGTCCCTAAAATACAACACCAAAGAAATAACAAGAAGGGACCATTCTTGTCTGATTTTTTTTCTGTTTGTATCTGCAAGGCAATGATTAAGTATGGGGACTGCCCTGAAAACAAAGCAAAGAATAAGTATTCCATGCTGTGGAGACTCATGGCTGTACAGCATACACCGTGCTCATCCTGACAACTGGAAAGAGCAGGGACTGGAAGGAGAATTAAATCAGCTTTTGCCCCACAGCCCAGGCCCCACAAGGCTATAACCAACAGAGCAAGCTCTAACCCCTTCCCACCACGGGGGGGATGGGAAACCAAGGCTTTTTTTTTTCCCCCTCTCTCCTGATGTAAAGGATGAAAATTGCTGAATTCACAGCTCTGCTATTTCTTCTGACCCAGTTCACCATTCCGGCGAACGCCACTCCTGGCTGGCCCACGCTGCCTTGCTCTATTTTCCATGCTGCTCTCCTGCTTCCTCACGCAGGCAGAGATGCTGCTGCAACCTGGATGCTGAGGAGGAACAAAGCAACAGCACAGGCAGAAATTCAGGGGCAAGAATAAGGGAAACCCTGCAGTTCCCTCTCCTCCACCCATGTGGTCTTCGCTGCTGTGCAGCTGAGCTGGCGGCCTCAATTATTTGCTTTTTAGTTTAGGACAAGCAAATTATTGAGCTTCCCACCACAAAGCTTGCCATCTAGAGCTCAGTGTTAGTGACAGCCTGACCTGGAAGACTGCAACTGCCTGAATATGACAAAATTCTCCAAAGTGTTGACAATTATTCCAATATGAAGTGCTTCATCCAGTTGTCTTTAAAAGAAGGACTAAAGCAGTAAGAAGATGCTGGTTTCGATGCAAGTAAAGCTGATATACACTCTGCGCCTCCTTATCTGAAGGATCAAAATATCTGCAAGAATCAGTTTTACCTCAAAAAGATAAGGATTTTTGGCAATGCCACACCAAGGCAGAAGTTCAACTCTAACCTAGATAGGGGACAATGACTCAAAATGAGAGCACCACTCCATCCTGGGCCTTCCAGTCTCCCATCCATCTCCAAGCACATCCAGAGTAGGCCCACCAGTGTTGAGCTAAATCAGATCTCCCTTAGTAAACCAGATCTGTCACCCACGAGTGTTTCAAGGCACTATCACAAACACCGAATGGCACTGGCTGTCAGTGAAAACTGCCACGTTGAAGGATCATGTTTTACACTCAGGCAGATCAGACGATCAAGGCAGTCTTTCTGCCCTTTAAAAAGAGGGGGGAAAAAACCAAAGAAGCAAGGCATGAAGCAGGGGTACAAGGAAACCAACAGGAAAAGCTTCCAAAAAGAACAAGAGAGTGCATCATCATCCTTGCCTAAATGTTCCCAGTGCTCTGACTTCTGGAGAAAAAGCAGTCAGGGTACAGAGGCAAAGGAACACAGGAATCCTCCACCAGGACCTCGCTGTGCTCTGCAGCCACCCAGCCTCCCAGCCCAGCACTCAGGGACACTGTGGTGAGTTACAGGAGCACTGTACCAGAGCCAGCTCTCTCTGGGTGCCACCTCCTCTATCCATCTTTCCACAGGGAAGCTGTGAAGCAACTACAGTTTATAATGTCCTGTGCAGTTGCTGGGCAAACCACGCACAGGAAAGCCTGGTTTGCTGGAACAAAGCTCCTGAGTAAGCTGGAGGCTTTCCCAGAGAAATATACAGTCCAGGATGATGATCCACACAACCTGGTCACAGTTACAGGCACAAACACTGCAACGGAGTGCACGTTTGTGACATGCAAATCACTGCAACCACTCACCACAGCTCCTTCTTCTCTGCAACCCCTACAGCTTCATCCTTGCACTAAAACACTGCACATGGAGCTCGGGGTAGGGAACACACCAGGACCCCACAGTGCTCCACACTCACCCCTGTCCTTGTCCTGTGATCATTTCTCTTTGTGTTCATAACCCCAAGGGCAGGGCAGATGCAAAGACCAAACTACTCAGACTTTGCTCAAAAGCAAACAGATCAATTTGAGAGGGAGAAGTTCACCCGACTCTCAAAAACAAAATCAAACAGTCTGAGGGCCCGACTGCCTGGAATGCCCTAACACAGACCCAGGCAAACCCACACGCTCTCCCCGGGGAAGGAGGAAAAGGCAGCTTGTGAAAAGGAACTGAGTGAAACCGTTCTTTTCCTACTGCAGAGGAACTGGCTGGCTTGGAGCTGGACCTCAGGAAAACAGCCCAAGATAAACGGAGAGAACAGTGTGGGAATTAACCCCCGCACTGCTGTCCTGCAAACACAGCCGCAGCTCCGGGTTCGAGGCATTTCACAGCACACACATCTCTGGCTGCAGGACCACGGCCATGAAAAGAGGACAGGAAGCACCGTTCCTCCGAATATTCCTTAATCCAACTCTTCTCAAGGATGAAATGCAACACCCACCATCATTACAGAGGACCTGGACTGATCTCTTACTTTGTAAAGCAGCAATAGCTTTGGAACACTAAATAGGAGAAACCCGAGCCCAAGCTGTTGGGAGCGCTCCATCACTGCATTAATGACAATGCTGATTAGAAACATCCATCATCTTTTACCCCTAAGATGCCTTTTACACCTTGAAGATGGCACATACATAGCTTGAAAAAGAAATTAACAGAGATGAGTGCTGGGGCAGGATCGGGTATCCCCAGGCCATCATGGGCGTGTTTGCTCAGGATGCTCAAAGCAAGACCATTCACATGCAGAAGAAGAGCACAGAACAGTATTTTAACGGGTGCTTTAAGTGGCCATTCTTGCCAACAAATGTAATTAACTCCTGTGTTTAGAAGAGCTCAACGCAGCCAGGCTTTGAAGTTAACACCTCCTTGAGAGGACATGGGATGGGAGTGTTCTTTATTTTCCTGTTGTTCCTATTGTTTCACTGAGGTCTGCCTTTCACAGCAAGTGAGAATGGGAGAGCTGATGAGCCTTGCTGGCAGCACAATTGCTTTTCCACAAGTTCAGGCTGGCAAAAACAGAGAGGCAAATAGAAGTCTAGGGAATAACTGCAAAATTAAGAAAAAGATCACCGAGGATTTTCTTCCATGTTATGCTTTCTGATGGGAAGCTGGGATTTAAGCTGCAAGCAGACACAAAAAATGAAACTAGAAAACCTGCTCTAATGCTGGAATAAACTGAGCAGAAGGGAGAGGACCCAGATAAAATCAATTGATGAACACGGTTCTCAAGAATACTAGAGCTTGAAATGTTAACGTCTTGAGAGGGAGATGACCTGGAAAAAATATTTGGAGTTATTATTTTTAAATGACTGGGCTTGTTATTACTACAGGAAGGCGTTCGAGTTTATGCTACACAGCGTTTGTGAAGTGGTAATTGAAGAACTCTGCAGCAGGTGAAAACAGCAAATTTGCCAAAGCCAAGTACCCACCCTCTGCACAGGGGAGCAAGACATTGTCCCCATATGCATGTGGAATACTTAATAAAAAAAACACGATCACCTTGTTCCCTTCAGGGTAGAGGTGCAGGGGAGACAGAAGGGGGTCAAAAAACGGAACTGCCCCTGTGTTGGCCAAGAGTGAGTAAATAACACTGTGACAAAAGGGAACACACAACCAGGCTTCTGCTAACACTGAGACAGCACCAGAAGCCAAGAAACGCCTCAGGTCCTCAGAGCTTCTGGGGCTGAGGCTAAAGCAGAAAGCAAGCCATCCCAAAGGCTTCCCTCTCTTCGTTCCCATTTTAAAGTGTCTGTATCGTGTTTGAGTCATTTCTATCTCAAAAAAAAAAAAAAAAACCAAGAAAAAAAGGGACCCGGACTACAAAGGACTCCATGAAAGCAATAAAATCATCTGAAAGATGTGGCCTACAAAGACAAGGAGAGAATTCAATCTGCAGCTTACAGAGGAGCTGATAAGGAAAGATTGGTCTTGCTGTTGCTGTAATACTCAAGGGCAGGGAAAAAGTGTGTGTGTGGGGCACACTTAAAAAAATATAAATCACACCCACAGCTGTAGGAATAATTTTTTCTTCCTTCAAAGCCATGATTTCATGGTCTGATCTGCCCAAGGGAGAAGCTGCAACACTTGGGTGGCAGAGGTGTGAGTACAGACTATGAAGCCTTCACAGTGACAGAATATCACCTGCTACAGCTGGAACAGAGCAGCTGAACCTCCACATTTAACTCCTTCCAATGCCGAGGACCTGCAAAGTCTCGTCCCTATCAACATCACTCATGCTTGTCCACGGGAACAGGGAAACAAATACCTCTTAACATTAATTAAACAACCCTTTGAGTAACTTCCCCAGACCGTTATTGCCATGAGAGGATATGCAAGCAAAAAAAAAAAAAAAAAAAAAAGGGTCATAAATAAAAAAATTAGAATTGCTGGGAGGAACATACCATG
>VXBQ01017057.1:6795-44285 GCA_013400175.1 Phainopepla nitens
GATGCTCTGTCAAAGGTGTTTAGCCACATTGGATGGGGCTCTGAGCAACCTCGTCTAGTGTGAGGGTTGGAACTAGATGATCATCAAGGTGTCCTTCCAATCCACACCATTCTATGATTCTGTGATCTCCTTTCTCTGCCCTGACTGCTACCTCTGGGTTAGGTTACTTCTGCCTGGATGCTTTATATGTATTCAAGCTGGAGCTCATATGGCCTTACTTTTGTACTTTTGTACAGCCTTTCCAGAGTTCTTTGCCCATGGCATGGCATTTCCCTACTAGAAGCAGTTAAGCAGTTTGTTTAGAAACCGCCCTTTTTACTGCCTCTTCTAAGTCTTTACTGAAGGTGTTGAATAACCTGGTCTTTGATACTATCCTGCTCCATGGCAAGTTAGCATTAAGCCCTGCCCTTTGCTGCTTTGTCTTTTAGATAGCCCAAAAGACCACTTCTTCCAAACCCCTGGCAGTTTTGTCTCTTAGTAACTTTATTTTTATCCTGTAGAAATCATCTTACCATTTGAGAAGTTCTGATCAACACGTATTGTTATACTTTATCCATCGACACAGGCATGTGTGCTTTTCTGTGTCTTCATTGCTGTGGTTTCCCTGGGGATGTGAGTCATCCAAATACAGAACAAACCAGGGCAGAACTTTCTAACCTGGCTGCTGCTGGCATGGGTGTGCTGTTGTCTCTCCTCTGTAATTTCTTGGGAGTGTGTCTGCAAATGCTCACAATACTTAACAGTGACAGCTCATAAATCTGAAAACATCTCAGGGTTTAACACTGCTGGAACTGAAAGGGCTGGGGATTTTATATTCTTCATGATTTACCTCACAAAAATAAGTGGAGCAAACTTGTGCGCCTTCTGATGTACAAGAATTGTCTGGTTTCATCTAAAATTCTTTTTGGTTTTCTCTTTTGTTACCTGCTTTTAAGAATGAAGGAGCTGGACAGTTGAATCCTCATTCTCCAATATCCTGTCAAACTGTATATAATAAAAAGTGATTTTTTTGAAGGAGCTGGACAGTTGAATCCTCATTCTCCAATGTCCTGTCAAACTGTATATAATACAAAGTGATTTTTTTGAAGGAGCTGGACAGTTGAATCCTCATTCTCCAATGTCCTGTCAAACTGTATATAATACAAGGTGATTTTTTAGCAATGTAAATGGTAACTAATCTACCTATCTTTTTGGAACTTCATTCTGTTCCTGATGCTATGGTCTGTGAGCTTCCACTCATAACTTAAGAGTTTCAAGGAATGTCTATCTTTCTGAGTTTCAAGTAATGTCTATTTTTCTTTGTATCTGTACCATCCATTGACTGGTAAACATATTTCCTCCTGGTTTACTTTACAGGTATTTCAATGGAAAGTGATAAAAGTTCTGGTTCTTAGAAAGCAAAAAACTTCATTTCAAGAACAAAAAAGCATCTATTTCTCCCTAATTAATAAATTTTTAAAAAATATGTTAGGTACAAAGAACATGGAAGGCAAACTTCAGTTCTGAATTTCATCTTCAAGGTGTATGCTTTGGGTTAAAAATGGATTAAAAAGAAGGGGACATTCTTGCAAACCCTCAACATTTAGATACTGGAAGAAGATACAAGAGTCCATTTAATTTAGCTGTAAGCAAAAATTCTAATAGTAAGACTTTTACTCCCAGTGTGTGTTCTTCATGGATATTTTATGGTTGTAGTAAATGCAAGTAGATCTTAAGCATTACTTCTGCAACTGGGACTCGGGAAGTTGAAAGATTATTTATGCATGACCCTTCTCCACCTATTTCGCGTAGCAATTTTTTGGCTGGTTATGGACTGTGAGTGGTATGGAGTTGTGGCAGTGAAGCAGGGAAGAGGTGTCTGTCAAGGGATCAGTGTTCACCCAATTTAATCACTGTCTGAGGTTTTAATTCCTGTTTCAAACAAATGAATGGGATACTGGGAGTATTTCACTACAGAGACTGACCTAGTAATTTCAAATCACTCAAGAGGCCTATTGTGAAACAGTAGAAAAACGATCCACCTTTTCACTCTTTCTGTTACCAGGCAATTTCCACCCTGCAGAAAGGAAATTAATTACAATTACCAGGGCTGGGAGTCATTCATTAGGGCAGAATGTATACACCCAAACTCAATTTAATTTATATAGGGCATGTTTGTCTCCTTCTCTATCTCTGTACCCTACTTCTCTCTTCTATAAGTGCATAACAGTGGTGTACAGAGTTACATTCCCAGGATCCAAACCCACCCTGCTTTGTTTTTTCCTTTCCAAGTCTGGGTTGTTTGTTCCATACACACTGAAACCAAAAAGCCCCAGGTAAATTCCACACAAGAATCAATACCTATTCTCAGCTCTAATGTCACCTTGTTGATGGCTAATTAAACCAAAGGCTAAGTAGCAAAAGAAAGTATTAGGAGGGCAACAACATGCTCCAAAAAGATTTAAAGACAACTAGAAGTTAAGGTAAAACAGTGCTTTGAATATGCAGCAGAGGTGAAAATATGATGATAAACAAGGAGAGAGACTGGATCCTGTCATGAGAATACCAACATTATTTCATGTGGTTATGAAAATGCAGAGAAAGTATTGATTTCAGAAGGTGTGTCAAGATATCTTGACTGAGTCCTTCAAGAAAGAAGTATTTGACACTGTATTTCTGAAAAATGATATATCAGACATTTTAATGAACAAATTTAAAGAAAACACAGACTGGGATTGTTCATCTACATTTACACACAAAGAATTTGGCCTGAGCTGGTACGTGGACTCCCTGTAATACTGTATGGCTGGGAATGAAAGGATTGGCCTAGCAAGGTCAAGTCACACCTACAGAATGGTCTACCCTGAAGGCTCTGGCAGTTCTACTGCACTTTCAACTTTAAAAAGCTCCCACCAGTGATCATCAGTTCCTGCTTAGAAAACTAATGCTCTGTCTCTCAAGAGGTGTGCCCTTCAGTAATTTTGGTGTTATGTACCCTTAAAAGTCTTGTGGTACCACCAGTATAGTGGGATTCCAGATTTATTTTCCACTGACAAATTTCACAGTCAGCATCTAGTCAAATTTCTGGGATTAAACAAATCTAATGAACCTTTAGAGAGGTTAATAAAACAACATTAATGAATTAAGAAAAAGTAAGTAACCCTATTATAATTTTTCTTGCCTTTTTTTAATCTGCAGCTCTTAAAGACTTTGGTATTTACCAAACTAAAATTTGAAGAGATAACTGCAAGCTGAGTTCAATGGCCTTTTGTCAGAGCAACTCCTCTACTGTCTAAATGAGGAGCCTTCTGTTTGATGCCACAGGTAGTGCTCAGCATCACTTCCCAAGGTGAGAAGCTATTCTTTATGCCCTCAGAAGGGATTCTGTGTTCCTCCAAGATGGCAAGATTACCTAACAGACAGGCATGTAGACACAAAACACACTGTATTATAAACTGTCCTACTTGGTGGTAAACTGTTATGGACTTTCTGCAGCACACAAAACTTAGACTCTGTCTAATTTTGGCACACATAGGAGGAATTTGCAACCATGGATGAAGCATACTTGCTGCTGTTCTTCGTTGGTGATATGAGTCTCAGAAATATACTCAACAGAGGAGGCATGGCTGTGGGTGTATGCTGGTGGGAAATCATTATTGCTGCTCCATTCTCTGACAAATCCAAGATCCTGGACATATAGCAGATAATACATCAGAGAGGCAGAATGAAGGAGGACATGTCAAACTTTTTGCCCTACTAAGGGTTGCTTACGTCTGGATCAGCCCGGTGCACAGGGATTCAGTTGGGTCCTGAGGACATCAATTTTGTTACTTCACTTTCTCATCATCCTCTATCACTATAGGAGTGGAGTAAGCTCTATGAATTTGCAACCATTAAAATACAGTGTGAAATGGGAAATGGCTTCAGATGAAAAGAGCACTGTCACCCTGAACCTATTGAAACTATTTGTATTATCTACTGAAGAAAGCACTCCACCAACATCCACCAACAAAGCCAATGCCTTTTAATCATAGGATCATAGAATGGTCTGGGTGGGAAGGGACCACAGAGATCATCTCATTCCAAACCCACTGCCATGGACAGGGACACCTTCAGCCAGACCAGCTTACTCAGAGCCCTGTCCAAACTGGCCTTGAACACGTCTGGGGATGGGGCATCCATGACTTCCCAGGACAGCCTGTTCCAGGGATTCACCACCCTTATAGTAAGGAATTTCTTCCTGATATCTAATCTAAACTTACTGTCCTTCAACTTAAGACCAATCCCTCTTGTCCTATCACTAATGGACTAATGTCTAATTTCACATGACTTTGAAGATCCAATCAAAATAACAAGTGTGCATCTAGGTATTTCAAGCTTAGATCTACTCGGTGAAACATGGCTTCAAATGAAGAGTATATTATTGCCCAAACAGTAAAGAGCTGCTTCAAAATTCTAATTTGGCTTTCAGAGGCAGTTAGAGGAAAAACATAGGAGAGTGTTTTTCCAAACTAATGATTCAGCCTCTAGATGAAATCTAAAAAACCAAGCCCAAAAACAATAGAAGAGAATTCCTATATTCTACCAAAAATTGTCTAGAGCAAATTAAATCTTCCAGGTAGCTCTAGCTGTAAGTGTTTTGGTAGAATGTGGTCTATCTTTTAGGATATGTCAGAAACAGTCTAAAAGGATGTTATAGAAAAACTAGAGGCAGTGTAACATGTCTGTTATGAAACAATAACCTCTTGCTGTCTCCTAGAAACACAAATCACCAACTGAGTTTTGTCCTACTTTTAAAAAGGCCTTTAAAAAAGTGTAATGATAAAAATGTGACAATGTGTGACAGTACCTGCGAGAACAAGGAAGGGACACTGGCACTAAGATTTTAGCCATGTAAATATGTTATTCTTGCAAATATTTAACAGATTGTGTCTATGCAAAAAGCTGGAAATGAAAAGGTAAGGGAGCGAACACAAAAGTGTGTGCAGAGCAACAAAACAAGATAAAACATATGCTCTGTATATCAGTCACATATATTAGAACATTGAAGTAAATCTGCACGATGCTATGGGAAAGGATGCAGGCTGTAAATGGCTGTTAATTAGCATAAGTGTCTCTTTATTCTTGATTCTCACTGTTCCGGCAGACAACTATTTTTGCTTATATTTACTTTATACTAGATAAATGTAAAGAACACAGAACAAATGTCTTTGAGAATCAGTGGGGCAAACTGCATCAGGTTTTCTGTGCTTCCCTATTTCTGAAAGTTTTGTGCTGTGACAAACCACATTTCACCAAGACACAGATGAAGCGAAGCTGACTAAAGAAAAAAGACCCCATGTTTTCTTTCTGGTATTGCAGCTATTACCAGTGTGACGAGAATGTGAGAAATACCTCCACCCCAATTCTGACTACTGACAAAGGCACCCAAAAGAAGACTGTAACATTCCAAAGTCTACCCCAGTTGTCTTAATGTGTCCATGAGATCCTGCGGGTCAGGCAGACATCCCTGGAGTAGGTCTGCCACTGGGGATTCAATTGCTTTCCTGCAGTTGCAATATCTCTGTACACTGAAGAAGGATCATAAACCTGGCAAACAGGTGAGGGGGACTGGTGACTCTGTCAGCAAAAAAAGAAGAGACAAAATGAACTCACAGGAACCTTGGAACTCCAGAGAAACTTAAAATAAGATTCAGAGGTTGTGTGTAGAATCCCTAGATATATAACTGATATGGTTATGCTCTGTGGGCTCAGGTTACAGTTTGAATTCAACAAGTCTTGCTGATGGTCAAGATTCTTTTCTGAGAATGGTTTAGTAATTTTTGATGTATTTTCCAAGCAGTTCATGCTATAGGCAAAAGCAATCACTGACTCAATTACGTCTTTCCTATTTTTTGTACTGTTCTGTCTTGGTGTGAAGATAGAATCATCCTGGGTTTTAATTTTCCTCATCTTATTGACATCACTGTGATAAAGCAAAATAATCTGTTATGGTGAATGCTTATAAAAAGTGATGGCAATTGAAGTTAAAGAACAGGAAAGAACTCTTTTGGGACTCTATTCTAAAGACATTGTCACAGACAAGGTCTCTTTAATATATTTCAAAGAATATTTTATTGTTATTTCCTGCCTCTTTGTATCAGTTGAGCTATTTGTGTAGCTTACTTTGAAATACTGACTGAGTGGCAACCAAGTCCACAACAGCTGGACAGCCATAGCTGGATAGATCATGTATCACCAGAAAGGTTGATGAAATTACTCTACTTTCTTAACTGAAAGGGCAGCCTGTTTGTAAGCAGGGAGATAATGGGAAACACGAAATGAAGGTGGAACAAAGAGATAACTTATCTAAAAGTCCTGCTCTTAGGACTTAATTTCTTGTCAAGTACAAAATGTTCTGGTTTGGGATGCCATGAGATGGAGGACAAACACAGTGGGTGGCCCTGGGACAGGGCTTCCTAGCAATGCAGGCACAGCCAAATACGCTTCTTGGTGAACAGCACAAAATAACTCGACCTGATACCTTCAGGAGAGCAGCAAAGGTAGCTTTGCCCCATCACAAGGGAGGAGGAGGCTGACAAGGTCAGTATAGTCTGAAGTCCCCATACGGCACGTAAGAGAGTGCAAATCCCCACAGGACTTCTCCACCAGACCACCCTTCCCAAACCCACTGGTAATTGCTCTTCTCTTACCATCTGTTTACCAGCTTGTTCCTCCCACAGGTGTTCCATGACCTCCTGACTCCCTTAACCTCCCAGGCGGCTTTTGTGAGTACTGGGTGGGAGGAAGCTGATACCCCTGTTTGCGCTGGGAAAGGAAGCAGGAAGAGCTGGGCTGATATGGGACGTGGAACCCGTGCTACAGGGAGCAGAGAAACAAAAAGCGGGACAGTCGCTGGGCTTTCATCCGTGGCCTGCCATCCTGTGCCTTGACAATGGGGTAGAGAATCTGACATTATGGGAGCAAACATCGGGGCTTGGGTGGCAGTCCCTGTCTCTGGCCTGGGAGGGCAAAACAGGCAGCACAAGGTGTCTGCCTCCTCTGCTTGCATCTCACCCAGCTGATGGGCTTTCTGAGAAGCAACCTCAAAGAGAGAGGGTATTTAGGAAATGGAATATCAGTTTGAAACTCCAGGATTGGAGTGGAAACCAATGAGGACTGAAATACAGAGGAAGTATAAAGAGCAGTTTGGGAGGACAAGCACAAGAGAAACATGCTGCAGGGTCATCCTCAAAACGTGCAAAAAGGCAGGAAGATCTTGCAATCACTTTGATCTACGTATAGAAGTCTCTTAGATAAATGGCCTCTATAGTGATCTTTTTTTTTTTTCCCCATGGAAAACATCTTGTTTCTGAATACACAATTCTCTCTTCGAGAACTGAACATACTGGACTTCTTTGTAGTGAACACAAAAGTGATTTATTTTTCCTCCTAAATGTAATCTTTTGCAGGTTGGACCATATTAGTCTCAGGACATTTTTTCAGACAAACCCAACCCAAACTAGGCTGCCAAGTGTTACAGGAAGTCCTAGGCTATGTTTGACTGAGAAGAAGTCTGAAATTAAAGAGAAGATCTCAGGTGATGTGCCTAATGACCTTTGCCAGCACTTGATCACTTCACCTCTTTCAAGGGAGCTGTGTACTTGGTCCTGTTTCCTGCTCAGCATGTGAGAGTGTGTCTTGTCTGGGGCACAGCCCCAGGGGCAATACTTATACCCTGCCAACATGCTGAGCTGGGAACAACAGGAAGTTCCAGGAGAGACTGAATTTATTTTACCTGCCTCTTAGACTGATTGACTAATTTGACAAACTTTATCAATAATCTGATAAAAAGCCTTTTACAAAGTTTTGTCTAAAGGACATCATGACGTCCTTTTAAAATGATATGTCAATAGATAACAGGTCTCATAATAATTTTAGGAAATAGATTTAAGCCAAAAGACCATTTCAACAGAATTACTGTGGATTTGGAATGGACAGTTGATTACCTACAAAGTACTTTTTCAGAGATGAACACCGCATTAAAAAAAAGTATTAGTTTTAGAATATTGTGTAATTGCTGCTGGTATTCCTTTACTGTAGTCTATTATCCTAAAAGGAAATTAGAAGCTAATAGCTTTGAAACACTATAAAGCCAGTAAGATATAAGTGCAGGAACTGTAATGTATAAAGACCAGCTTTTAGAGGATAGCAACTTGTTCTTGCTGCATCCTTACAATGCAGTTTATTTATAGACACTAAAATTAAAATTTGTTGCAACCAAACTAAAATATAGCTGGCAAAATTAAAATATTTTCCCCCAATAATTGTTCTCCTTCTCTCTTTCTCTCTTTTTAAATCTTTAAAATCTAATCAAGAGACACTGGCATATGTTACATACAATTGGCATTATTGTGTCAGTATCAAAATGTGTTGGGTTTGTGTGGCCAGATTTTGGAAGCAGGGGAGCTACAGGGCTGGATTCTGTGAGAAGGTGCCAGAAACTTCCTCCATGTCTGGCATGGCGAGTGCCAGCTGGCTCCAGGACAGATGTCCTGCTGGACAAGGCTGAGGCAATCAAACTTGGTGGTAATGCTTCAGGGATAACATATTTAAGGAAAAGGAAAGTTATTGCACAGATGTAATTGCAGACAGACAAGGGTGAANCCAGGAGCAGACTGCGCCGGAAGAACGGAACCCTGCAGAACAGTGACCCACATTGGAGCAGTTTGTGGAGAACTGTTTCCAAGGGATGGACTCACACTGGCGAAGTTCATGGAGAATTGTCTCCTGTGGGAGACACCCCATTTTGGAATGGGGGACAGACTCTTCTTCTTGAGCAGAAGCAGAAACTGTGATGAACTGACTGTAATCCCCATTCCCTNTGCTTGCCATTATCCTGCTCTGATGTTTTTCATAAATATTTCAGTTAATATCCCCAGTTCAAATCCATTTTGCCCTTGACAGTATTTGATGAGTGATCTCTTGCTGCCCTTATCTCAGCTCATGGACCCTTCATTATAGTTTCTCTGCCCTGTCCAGTGGCAGAGGGAGTTACAAAGCGGCTTTGGTGAGTGTCTGGAATCCAGACAGGGTCAACACACTGATATTTTTTGGTGCACCAGCTGGGAATTTAACCCAGGTTGCAAGAATGGGAATCTTACACGATACCACTACCATGTAAACTCATTACTACCACAGCACTACAGAATGGTTGGGGTTGGAAGGGACATCTGGAGATCATCTAGTGCAACATCCCTACAGGAGGTTTCCCTACAGCAGGTTTCCCTACAGCAGGTTTCCCTACAGCTGGTTGCTTTGGCTGTGTTCAGAGAAAGGGCAGCCTGTTCCAAAGCTTAATCACTTTCAAAGTGAAGATTTTCCTCTATTCAACAAAAGCTTCCTTCAGTTTGTGCCTGTTGTCTCTTATCCCTTCCTTAAAAAAATTCTCACTGCCTCATGGTTGGTAATATTTAAGTATAGTGCTTTTCTCTCTCCTAGATTGTGTGCATAATCTAAATGCAGAATTTTGGCTCCCATTTCTGCCTTTTTGTCCTGCAGATTCCCCTAACTCTATTTCCAAAGGTGAAATGTTGACTTCTGCTTTTTCAAAAACACTGAAGCATCACTGCTGTTTATTCAGGTTTCTTAACAGAGAGAGTTTCATTGTAAAATTCTGCATGCCCTAGCAGAATTTCAGAAAAACCTGCTACAACTAGAGCAAATTTTTAAAGTTGTTATTTATTTAAAATAGGAACAGGAAAAAGATGTCCTCCAATCTTAAGGAAGTGGAAGAATCCTTACTGCATTTTTCAAGTTTGTGTATTGTTTAGAGTGTTTTATCATCAGATTAGACTCTTATTTTAATAGGTGTAGTAAGGGACTGTTGCTGGGAAACTCTGTCCTAGTAGAGCATGGTCACTGGGCACATGATCTCTGAAAGCTCATTTTCTTTCCCCTGAGGGAATTACAGAAAGTGTCTCCTGCCAACTACGCTTAAGGTAAACTGACACTGGTAGTTCCACTTAAAGCTTTCCAAGCTTTCTGGCAAGGGACTGGGAGGGCAGGGGAGCAAAATTTTTTCCAAGAAATGGTACATTTGTGTCCTAGTTACTGCAAGAGAGAACTAGAGGATGACAGTGAGGGATGTTTTCATTGGAGTTAGATGCTATCTGGAATGGTAAAATTATTTAAATGCATATTATTTGCTCCATAAAACCTTTGTGCTTAATTATGAATACACAGGGGCAATCAGCTGGGAAGAATGGATGCAATCTGGAAACCTAATTAGAAATTTGTTGTATTCCTCTTTTTCATTCCCTCTATCCTTCTGCTACAGGCACTATAGGCATATCAGATGACATTTCTGACAGAATTTATGCTCATTTTTAAAATTTACACAAATAAGAATTTGACCACACACATTTTGTGAAAAACTTTTATTCCATTCATTTTACAGTACTGATCCTGCTGCTCCACTCAAGGCTTACTGTTCTTAACACTTGTGACAGCTCAATTTTGATGAAGATGTCATGGTTTTTAGCCCAGGTGGAGATGAAATACCACATAGACAGTCTCAACCCCATTTCCTGAGAAGAGATTAACTCTATGCTATCTGAAACCAGGATACAAGATCAGAGTATTATTACAGATTGTGAGACTCTTTGGTTCATGTAGGTCTTTGATCAACTTTTTTTCAGAATGTGCAGATGATCCTTCTCCTCTGCTTAGCGTTGGTAAGGCCACAGTTGAAGCACAGTTCCTAGTTCCGGGCTCCCCACTACTGGAGAGAGACAAGGCTATTGGAGAGAGTGCAGCCAAAGACTGTATTAAGATAAAAAAAAAGAAGTGGAGCGTCTTCTGTAAGAGGAAAGGTGGAGAGAGCTCACACTCTTCTGCCCATAGAAGAGAAGGCTATAGATAGATGTCCTCAAGGTGTACAGATGTCTGAAGGGAGGGTGTGAAGGCAAGGGAAAAAGGCTGTTTCCAGTGGCACCCAGTGACAGGACTAGGGGAACAGGGCACAAATTGAAGTATGTAGGGGAGGTTCCTCCTCAACATCAGGAAATACTTGTTTACTGTGAGGTGACCAAGCACTGGCACAGGTTTCCCAGAATGCTGCTGTAGTCTACATTCTTGGAGATATTCAAAGCTGTCTGGAGGTGGTCTTGGATAATATGGTCTGCATGAGCCTCCTTGAGCATGAACATTTGACAAAGTGACCTCTGCAGGTACCTTCCAACTTTAACCACTCTGTCACCTCATGGGTGCTCCCTCCAGCAATGATGGGTGCCTTCCTCCTCTGAAGGCCCTTGCTGGAGCTACATCAAGATGCCCTGTTGGCACTAAGGAGGTCTCCAGAATTTCCTCTCTGCATTGCAAGGCTGCCTATTGCTCGGCCTTTCTGCTGGGGCACCAGCTTTCTATCACAGGACTCAACAAGCCTGAGTTTAAAACATGCCATGATCTTGCTGCTTTTTAGCAGACATAGCTTCTGTGCATGGACTCCAGTGGGCATAAATGCAAGGCATGCAGGCTCCAGTGGGACCTTCAGCTTGCTCTAGCAGCTCTGGCATGAGGGACGGCAGCAGGTCTGGGCCCTGAGCAAAGGCAGCACCTCCAAGTGCCCTCCCTTGCCTGGCTGTATGGGGGAGGTGCTGATCTCTTCTTGCTGGGATCCAGTCACAGGCCATATAGGAATGGTGCAAAGCTGCATCAGGGGAAGCTCAAACTTGAAATCAGGCAGCCTTGCTGCTTACATTCAGTGCCAAGTTTCATTCACCCAGCTCATGCCCAGACTGCAGCTGAGCATTTGGCGAGGTTTGGAGTGCTGAATGAGGCCATTGGTGCTGACACTGAGTGAGGAAAGTTGTCCATGCCCAGTCCCAGAGCTGCTGGAGGATTTTCTCACTCCCTGCCAGGTTCAAGCATCTGGGACACCCAGGAGGTGCACTCACAGCAGCAGAGGTGAGCTGGAAGGGGACACCTCACTCCAGGAAGCTGTAAGTGTTTTCTTCTTGGAAGACCTGGGCATTTCCATCACCCCTCTCCAGGTCATCTGATGGCTATGGTGCCTCTTCCCTTGCTAGTGTGACACCCACTACTGCAGCGGCAGTGAGAGGGAGCCACTCATCACCAACTCCCTGCAGGCCACTGCAGTGAGTGGAGAGCATGGCCATGGAGCTGGACAACTACTGTCCCATCTTCCTGGACAGCTGGGAGGAGGCCAACTACGTGATGCATTGACTCCACCTGTTCTGCCACCTATGCATCCTGTGTGGGCGGAGAACAAGCCTGTGTGCCACTTCTGCCAGACAAGTGCCAGCAGTCTGCATATCTCTCTTGTCAGGGCAAAGCACTGGGTGTCAAGGAAGCCATGGAGAAAGGATGACAGCCTGAGCCAGCCACCTCAGGTACTGCCAGGAAGGCAGCAGGAGACTTCCAGGGCCCTGTCTGCCTGGGAGATATCAAAAAGGCAGCCAATGTGGCCTATTGCATGCACAAATTCTGCTTTGCCTTTATCTGGTGATCGGCCTGGGGGAGAGATGCCTGCAAGCAGTCTTTGGGGAAGCTGCCATACTCGGTGGGAGGGGACAGCCACTGTGAGGAGCATGGAGTTGGTTTGCCTGCTGGCCTGCACAGCAAGATTGCCATGGAGAGGGCCTGCAGATAGCCCCTACAGGTGCACTATAACCTGCACAGGTGGCCCACCAAAAACCACTTCTCAGCTGACAAAATGAGGTGTGTGGGGACTGACAGCACACAGAAGCAGTCCCAGTGCACATGGGCAGGCAGAGCTCCAACGCCCCCTTCTAGCAGGCTCCCACACCAGGCACTCCTCTAGAGATGACCACGCCGAGTGTGAGAAGCACCGGGTCAGTCCTGCGGCTGCTCCCGATCTACACAACAGCAGGGTGTAGTTACGGCCCCTCAACATCCCCCTCTGCTGCCTCCCATGAACAGTGATCCACGGTGTGTGCCACTGTTGAGTTAGGAACGGCTGGTGTGGCGGCAGTAATGACTCCATACATCAGAAGGCAAAATGAAGCACTTTATTGAGAAAACTTGTCCTTTTATAGATGAATTCATGGACTGAATTCGTGTTGGTTTAGCAAGTGACACGCCTCAGCTCATTGTTGCAAGAAGGACAACATCTTCTTGAAAACATCTTAAGACAAATAACATGTATCTCATGAATAACATGTTCACAACACCAGGTGCAGGGATTGTTTTAATTCTTTTTCTACATTTTCTCATAGCCTTCCCAGGACAGCCTGTGAAAGTTGTGAGCTTTTCTCTATGAGCAGGCTGTCAGCAGCCACAAGGTGTGTATGTGTTTCACAAAGCTGTTAATTCTGCAAGAAACATCTGGCATACTTTTTATGGTATTTATGGGTTATCAGAAAACACTGGCGTGGCTTTGACTGATTGTGCATGATCTATCTCAGTTTTTAGGCTTTTCCTCCTCTCTGTGAATAGGCTACACTACCCTGCACTTTTATGCCCTTCAGACAGACAGTACGTACTGTCAACAGTTAAACCCCTGGCCTTCCTCTCATGTTGTAAGCTTCTGGGTGTAGCATTTTCCTTCTTCACAGTACACCAAAGTACTGCTTTCCTACCTATATGTCTCTCAGAACCACTGGGGAGCTTGGACTGGTTTCAGTAATGTACTAGCTGTCATGTTAGCAGTAGCAGTACAGGTCACTCACAAAAAGTGCTTGTTCTGGCTCTGTTGCCATTTGCTTTGCCCTCTCATATTGTAGTTTACCAAAAGCCCTTGATAATGACAAAGTTTTCTTTTATGAAGTTGAAAGCCGGGTTATGATTACTGACAGGTACTTGAGTATATACGTGAGCACTTCCAAGAAGAACTTAGTAGAAGTGGCTAGGAGGGGGGAAAAACCACAGGTGCTGGGTTCCAGTAAGCCTTGATATTAAAGGGTCACATTCACTGTAATGATATTTAACAAGCATGATTAAAGCCCACACGCAGAACATTCTTTTACAATGCAGCATCCCACAAGTAGAGGATACCTTTGCAAATGGGCATTTGTTCCTTTTTTTTGTAAGCCTGGGATACTACATGGGAACAGAGGACTGGAAAAAATTCTCCCTGGCCCTAAAGTTCAGTTCCTTTGTCTCAGGTAAATGTGAGCCTCTCCNNAGGTAAATGTGAGCCTCTCCTGAAATGACCTGGCTCCCTCTGTAAAATTATCACTGCTTTTGCTCGCTACACCTCAGGCTGCGATTGCTGTTGTGCTTAGCCAACTTCTTTGAGTTCTCAATCTCCATTTTATTACATGATACTTTGTACTCTTCTTTTCTTTACCCGTATGAGTTTCTTACTTTCCTTTAAATACTTGGTGTATCTTTGTCAGGAAAGGGTGGTCAGGCATGGGAACAGGCTGCCCAGGGATGTGGTAGAATCACGGTCCCCGAAGTTTTTCATCACTTTTTGCCGCAGATGTGGTGCTTAGGGACATGGTTTAGAGGTGAAACTGGCAGTGCTCGGTTAATGGTTGGATTTGTTGATCTAAGAGGTCTTTCCCAGTCTTCACTATTGTACTATTCTATGTCTGTGTAGCACAGCAATGACCAGCTGTGGCCTCTTTTCTGCCTCACAAAGTAGCTCTTGCCTACAATGATACCAGGCTGAGCTCATTTTTCTGCTACATGAAATAATTAACTTTTATGATGTTTTAGGGCACTGTAATGAAAACTTTCTTAAGCAAAGGGCAATAAAGAGATTTAGTGACCAGGGACTTAAAAGAGGAGTAACACTGGGCTTGAATCATGTCTCTTTGTTTCCTCCTTTTCTGGTAGAATGTTAATTGTGCTCTCTCTCCTCGCGCAGCCTGCTCTGTAGGTTAAAGTCAGGAGTAAGGGAATGTCTCACCTTCCTTGTGCTCTCTGGGCTACGATAGATAGTAACCACTTACCTTCAAATCAGAGGGGGAAGGTAAACTGAGGAGGTGTCTCCCCACCCTCCCACAGAATTTCCTCCTGATGTGTAATCTGAGCCCATCTTCTTTCAGCTTGACTCCTTTAACTCTTGTCCTGTTGAAGTCCCTCGGCAGCTCTCCCGCATGCTGCCTTCGGGCTCTGGGAGGCCGCCATGGGGCTCCCCCTCAGCCCCCTCCTCACCTCCTGCCGCCATGGGGCTCCCCCTGAGCCCCCTCCTCACCTCCTGCCGCCATGGGGCTCCCCCTCAGCCCCCTCCTCACCTCCCGCCGCCATGGGGCTCCCCCTCAGCCCCCTCCTCAACTCCCGCCGCCATGGGGCTCCCCCTGAGCCCTTTCCTCACCTCCCGCCGCCATGGGGCTCCCCCTCAGCCCTCTCCTCACCTCCCGCCGCCATGGGGCTCCCCCTCAGCCCTCTCCTCACCTCCCGCTGCTGCTCCGGCCCGGCGCTGTTCTCCTCATAGCAGGGCGTTTCCAGAGGGCCGTGGCACAAGGGCTGATGCACTTGCAGGGGCCGAGATTCCTCTTTTAAAGCGTGTGCAGACTGTTGTATGGGAATGTTACCGACTCGGACTGTGATTAGAGACTAACTAATCTCTGAGCTTCAACACATGAAAGCTCTCCCTTGTGTTTTTCAGTGAAGTTGGATGTAACACGCAAAGTGGTTGGTGTCAGCTTGTGTCACATTATCTGGTTACATAGTCATTATCATGCCCTTGTGAATGAAGGTATCATGGATTGCATGACCAAGTAATCTCTCTACTCTGTGTTAAGAACCTGTTGTACCAAACATGGTCTTCATTTCACCAAACATGCTCATTCCTACCTTCATCTTAAATGTGAAGGAAAGATCAAACATGAAATCTGGAGAAACTATTTTTTACACTAATGTGTCAATTTCTAAGCAAAGCTTAAACTGCTCACTGACTTATGGACTTCATCTAAAATATCCCTTTTGTTGTTCTCTTGAAGATCTGTTTGATAATAGCATTACAGAGTTCTTTGTGCCTAAGATACTTGGCTTCCCTTTTCATAAAGCTGTCTGCTACTGTCATTGTGCATTTCTGCAGCTTAGCTCTTTGCCCTGCCATGTGTTGTAGACTAATTCCCAAGAATGAAAGTACATTGCAAAACAAAAGAAGGAAAACATTCTCAAGGCTTTATCTTGACCTGAATGTTCATGTTGACTTATATGATGCAAGTTTTGGGTAATTAATGTACCTTTGACAAAGCGAACACTAGGGTCAAAAAAAGAATCCAACGTAAATGTTGTGATCATCATACAGTGGCTGCCTCTGGTTAATGTAGCTTCATTTTTCATTGTGTCAGGAAGGTTGCAAATAATTTTTTCTCAGAAGGTCAGAGAAAGAGGTGCAGTTGGACTATTAAAAAAAAGTAAACAACTCCCTGGGAAACTAGTAAGAGAAGGCATATGAAGCCATAACCTTCAGATGAGCCTCAGACAAGGCACTGCAGGTTTTCCCAGACTGGAAATTCCTATGAGAGCATTCCTTCTGCAGCCCTAACATCCTTTGGCTGCCTTGTCTCAGTCGCACTTAAAACTATGGCCAAGTGGTTTTTTTCTCTTGTTTTAACAGAGATGTGAGGGTTAGGGAGACAGGCACAAGTCACAACAGGGACACAAAATTCTGATCAAATGTTGAGGGCTTTTTTTCCCCCCACGAGGTGATTAAACACTAGCAAATGTTGCCCAGAGAGGCTGTGGACTCTCCATCTTTGGGTGTACTCAGAATTCAACTGAATGTGATGGCCTGAGCAGAGATCTGATCAGGTGACCTCCAAAAATCCTTCCCAGCCTGAGTTATTCTCTGAATCTCTGTGTCTTAGAAAGGTGAGATGCCATCTTCCTGACACAGAGGGACTTTAATGAGCAAAAGGCATAAAGAAAGTAAATAACTTCTAAGAAATCTGAGAAAACTCAAAAGGGAAAGGGAAAATCAATTCGTGTGAGATATAAGATCACAAAAAGAGATTTGTCTCCCATCAACCATATCCAAATATTCTCATTCCATTGGTTAATCAGGACTCTGGGGAAAAAAAAAGAAAAAAAGTTGATTTGTTAGAAGAGGGCAAAATTTTCTCATTATGTCGTTTGTCAGAACAAAATAATCAGGAAGTTCATGAGTTAAGACCTTCACATTGTCTTTTTATATCATGTTTGTCTAAGTATTCGGATCATTTAATTGCAGATATCCTTAAACTGTAATGCATGAGACCCTCAGTTTTAACTTGCACAATTATTACTTTCATCACTCTGCCAGAAAATAATGTGAAATAGCAGAATAATTTAAATTACAATAAGAATTCTTTTCACCTCATCTCTGTTTTCCTATACAATCCCCCAGTCAAAGGACACTGAAAACGGCTTTGTTCAGTAAACTCGTTTATTTAATAAACGTGGATTATTGTCTGGAGACAAGGAGAGTTTTTCTGAGTTAATGAGAATCTCTCTCTGGTTTGCCTTAGCTTCCATGTGTTTATTTCCTGCAGGGAAAACATCCAAAACCAAACATGCAAATTGGCATAACTCCACTCTTTGAAAGATCCTTTGTCATTTTCAGTGTCAAAACCAGGTTGTGCTGACAATTTTTCAGTGAATTCTTTGCCCGTTTATTAATCCAAAGTCTGATCATATCTGTACGTGTCTCTATAGACAGAGGGAGACGAATTATTTTCTTAGAACTGTCTAGTTTTCTTGGGCGACACTAAATTGGCAAATTATGTATATACACAGGAGAAAACAAAGGGAGAGGAATTGCAAAAATTAAGATGAACATGTGCCAGAAGAATGTGCTGTCACTCTGCTATGGCAGATTAGCAGCTGTTTTGCCTCCTCCTCCCCCTCAGCCCTTGGGGGATGTACATTACATCTCCAATATTGGCCTCTTCCCCCATCAGGGAGGTCACTGACCTGACCCAGCTTTCACAGTGTATGCTCACAACATTAAACATTTAACAAGGTGATAAGAGCTCAGGGGATTAGCATTTGGGGGAAAAGGGTATGACCTCTAAAACCAGCTCTTAATTAATAAAAATGGACATAAGTGATCTGTTTCAAAATCTCTGTTCAGCGTGAAGGGGATAAAGCAGGTTTTGCTTGTTTTTGCAGGAGGAAGAGAAGAGCATGGATGGGACCTGTAGTTGGATGAAAGTGGTAGATCTCTTGGGGGTCAGTGTTAAGTGTTAATGTGAGAAGAAGTAATTAAAATTTTTTATGAAGTGGAAACTAGTTAGCCACAGATTAAGTCAACTATCTGCCTCTTTCCACAGTTGCAGAAAGGTTAATAGCAGGCCTCTCCTAATAGGTATTATTTTCCATACCATTTGTCAGAGGCAGGTTTCCTGCATGTGTGAATCTACCTAAAGAAGAGTTTCCTGCTCATAGAATGAATTTCACAGTATTTATGTCTCCTTTGTAGAGAAATGAGATTGGGGGATTTTGTTGAGATACAGTTTGTAAAGTAGTACACTTTCTTGTGGTTCATTATGATTTTTTGTACTATTTTAGTAAAATTTTGGGTCAGTGTGATCTAAAACAATGTTTGAAAGAACCATTAATACTTTTTTGTATACCAACACCATAATTGCAAAATAGAAATAAAAACCATGTCACAAGTAAATTCAAATTCTTTTAAAAGTATTTAATATGTACTTAGTCTTTAACACTATGGTGTTCTGATTGTTCATTATTTATAGTTACAGTTTTTTAAGTCTGAAAAAATGACTCCATTGTTATATTTCTGTTAATGTTTACATAATTGCTGATCAAAATAAAGCAATGCAATAGCTAAATGTTCTCAAAAAGAATAATTGTGTGCAACTCAATTACCACTGGAAATAAGGTAACCATTTTTTTGACTATATGGGTGTAACTTGGTTCTGTGACAGTTTTTTGAGACTTGCCTATACACTGGATGCTGCTGCCATCCCCCGATTTCTCTGCTGAGACAGCTGGGCTTATAGACTGAGTGGAAGGTGCAGGACATTCTGACATGCCCCTGGTCTGACTGATGGTGTGAGCAAGAGCATGCTGCAACACTGCTCTGCAGAAATAACAGCAAACAGCCTTTGTGATCCTCTGAAGCTTTTTTGCCCCTACTCCAGTTTCCTGGGTGCTTGCAATGTCCCCTTAAATAACTTGTATGCAGCTGTCAGAGATCAAAATTCAACTTTTTTTTCTTCTCTTTGTGAAATAAAATGAGTGAATAGTGGGCATTCATAGGGCACAGACACAAACAGAGGATCTGATGTTTGTAATGCAGAGCATTCATTAATCATGCAAAAAATAGTTCCCAGTATTTGTTTATTGATACTTAGAAAAGGTGAAAGCATGTTTCCATGGCTGTTTGCTTGTTTTTTTTAAACACACTGATTATTTTACCTGGAAATTTTAATTTTCTTTTTGCTGTCATTTTCTGTAAGGCTTTATCTCAACTCCCATGCAGATTCTGTATTACTCTGTTACTAATTTCCTTTTATGACCTGTCCTAAGGAAATAAAACCTTGGTTTTAGTAATGTCTGTGTTCAGTTTCCCCATGGAGTAATTTAATAATATGTCAGAAAAAACCCAGGACAGTAGTGAACACAAGTGAAAAGCTCATATATGGTTTTTTGCTTTTTGTCTACTTTTTGCTAGGGATAATTACTAGATTCAGCTTTTGCTGATTTTATTTTGAAAGAACTTAATGGTTTGTGTTAGTGGAAATTAATTTGAAATGCAACTAGTGTATTTTGAGAACAGCAAAGTTGCCTAATGTACACACCATTAATATGAATTTACAGAGAAACTCTGCTTCACAGAAAGGATGATAGTTTCAGGGAAATAGCCATCGAGGAATAAACAGCTGGAAACAAACATAAGATGACACACTCCTAGAACTGTTGTTTGGGATTGAGGGGTCTGGGGGTTAGCTGGGGCTTCTGTGACTAATCAGTGGTTTTTGCCATGTGCCAGGGATAAGAGTGACATTTACTTCTGCAAGATTAATGAATCATCTCTAAGGGTAGTGGCTGCAGGTAATAGGCATAATAATGCATAAAAATAGCAGTAATGGACAAAACACTTAAGAGAGAAAGAAAATTATGTCTCCTAGCAATATGCACCATCAAGTGACATGAGTTTTTTTTCTGCTGGGGGCGGCTTTCTGAGCAGGTGGCACTGGGGCTGGCAGAAGGGACTGCCAGAACCAGCCTTGGATGTCAGAAGTCAGGTCGACATGTGGCAGTGTTGTGACTGAAGAATGAGACCTCAAGCAAAGCTGGCAGACAACTGGACACCGCGGAGTTTGAATCACAAACATCTCATTAGTCCATTTTTAAGCAGCACAGCAATTAACAGGCATAATTGTGTCTAGCATTTTGCTGTCATGGTAGCCCTTGACAGCTCACCTTCTAGTCAGCTGTGGAGGTGTGACTCATCCAACAGGAAGTCTATGCTGCCTTACACATCTATGTAAGTATTAGCCTAACTGGCTTACACTTCCCATCACTAGAGAAGAGTGAAGCTCATCCCAGCTACATATCCAGCTAAGATACTGTGAGGAGACAAGAATAAAAAGATGGGCCAGGGGCTATGATCACACACTGGCCTGGCAGTACTGTGCCTGATGTTTTAGGTCTGAGATAAGGGATGCTCCTGTGAAGCCATGGGAAAGGCATTTGAATGTCTTAAATCTAATGTAGTTTGGGAAAAGCAAGATTAGCAGCAGAGCATGTCTTTAACTAGAAGGACGAGAGCTCAAAACTGACAGACCCTTTTGACTCACCCAGCTGGGCATACTACTGCTGGCAAGTATGTCAAAACACAGCCTCTGATGAGCTCGGAGTTGTGCCCATCTCTTGAGATAATAGTGGCATTAACCAACTTTCCGTGTGTTTGGATAACACCCAAACATGTTTTGCTCCTCCCGGCAGGGAGCAAACACGACGCCAAGAGGTGCCTTTTATGGGCAGCCAGGATAGTTCCTCATGGGACATCTGTCCTCCAAGATGTCCTTTGGATCTAATGTAGGACTCTGTTCATTTTGGCCACTGCATCAAGGCAGCCACATGTGTCTGGCTGCCAACAACAGTGATTGTTTTAAGAGCATCCTAGTGTGCCAAAATACAGGTTGTAGGCGAATACTGTCTACCAATCTTGCAGTGAGAGAGCTGTGTAGCTTACGAACAAAATGAGTCACAGAAAGGGACATACGATTGAAAACCACAAAAGCCTGCTGTGGCTGGTCAGCCAGGCGTTCACATAAACCTGAAAAGTAGTTTGTGCCTACTAGTATAGAGCAAAATGGAAAATACATACTTAAGTCTTGGGGGTGAAAGAAGCATAGGTATTGTTAAAGGTGTGTCAGAAGTGTTCCCTTTCTGCTTGTGAGATTGATTGTTGTGCTAGCAGAGGCATTGCAAATGGGTCATGACAGTCTTACAGCCCAGGTTTAGTGCAGCCAGGCAAATATGAGTGTCCTAGCATCACTAGGTATCCCCAACATGCCTGTGCGTGGGGGACTACAAATTGAGGTGTGAGGTGTAGCAGGAAATGTGAGGCCTTGTGACATACACCAGTAAGTTTTCCTGCAGTAATTGATATAGTTCAGCTGTAAACTTGCTTATCTGGTAGCAGCTCAGTCCTTTGCCTGTACCCTGCTTCTTCTTCTAGCTAAATTGCTGGATGACTTCATGGCTTCTGCTACCAGCTTATAGCTGAGAGGTGTATTAATCTAAAGAGAACAGAAAATATATTAAAGTCCTTACTAGATAATGTAAGCAGTGTTTGTCAAGTATAGCTATTATTTTTCTACAATAATTCTTCAAACCTTTATACCTTTTAAGAAAAAACAGTTTGTGTTTTTTATCGCTTTGAGTAAGAAAACACAATGTATTTGTTCTGGAGCCATCAGTTTTCTGGACTTATCTTCTTGATCTAAGAAAGAATAAAACACAAGAGCTTTTGCTCCTTGACATTTGAAAAGTGAGATTCAACATGCAGATGAAAATGTAGACCTAATTTTCAGGCACTTGTTTCTTAAAATTTTAGTCTGAATGTTTGAACTGTTTCATGTCACTCACTGGCTTGCAGTCAGCAAATCTTAAAAAAGATAAAAAAAGTAAAATAGGAACAAGTTTCAAAACTGAAGGAACAGCTGCATTTGTTCTTCTCTATCGCAAAATTAAGCAAAATACCAGAAAGCACCAGGTAATTTAATAAGGCAGTTGCATATGAGGCTTAAGCTAAATGTAACAGACAGATATGAATGATACTATTGTGTTATGCTGTTGGTTTGCTAAGAAAGCATATTTTAAAAGACTGTGTAATTCTAAGGTTTAATTTGATAGAAAAAGATCCCAAACCCCCAAAACATGAAAGTTACTATGATTTGATTTATAGGATTTAGTATATATTTTTACAGAGCACGTCAGCTAACTTCTAAGGGTGTATTTCATTCTTTACTTTGGCACCTCCAGTGATGTTTAACAAACAGGGGTAATGTTTTCAATGTGAAGTCTTCTTTCAGAACAAAGTCAAGAATAGTAACATCTCTCTTAAACAAATATCTCTTCTGATAGTCTGTCTACAGTGATAACTGTATAGACTACAGCATATGTTTAAGTTGCAGAATTTTGTGTCCATACTAAGCATCAGAGTGAATTCCCTAAAGTGAATTCTGGTTTAAGATGTATTTATTTGTACAAACCATGTCAATGAAATGCAAATG
The DNA here is from genome assembly GCA_013400175.1 of Phainopepla nitens. Taxonomy (NCBI): domain Eukaryota; kingdom Metazoa; phylum Chordata; class Aves; order Passeriformes; family Bombycillidae; genus Phainopepla; species Phainopepla nitens. The sequence continues at coordinate 29,448 of VXBQ01017057.1, forward strand.
CATAGGTTACTCTGCAAGGATGGAAACTTTCAGCTGAATTTTGCTTGAGTTCTGTTATTAAAGAAAAATATTTAGATAAAAAAGAAGAAAAAGTCTGATGTGACTTGTGAAAGGTGATGTTTTTTGTAAGGGAATATACAACAACATAATAAAGCAATCATAATACTTGGGTCAAGGTCTATATGTTTTATCTATCACTGATCCCCTAGACCACTGCAGACTAAAGGAAGCAAATACGACCCCAAAGGCTGTAAAAGTAAACACCTCTCAGATGAAGAGAGCAACAGAAATGCTTTCATTTTTGGACTTTGTGAAATAGTCTCTACCACTTACATGCTTGAGTTTTATCACATCTGTACGAGACCTCCACAGCTTAAAGTATAATGGAGATCTGAGCAATTTTGTTTGGTCTAGAGTTAGGAGACTGGACTGCTGGGCCTTGACATGAACATATATTCACTCCAGACTTGAAGAGCAGGGCTCTCTGAAGTCTTTAAAATACGTGAATGTACTTCACTTACATATAACACTTTGGTCTATGTTGTATGGTGTCCTTACTGAAAGGGTGCTGGACAGCCTCTTGCAATGGGAAGCCACTAAAGATTACTAAATACACTGAGAACATCTATATTTCAATAAATGTCCCAGGCACATGGTGTTAGGGGCTGGGAGATCACATGGGGCAAGTTCTGTGCATGCTTTTTTCCCCACAAGCTCCTTCTTCTGACTGATCAAAAATTGGTTGCTACCTGTGATCACCTCTAGCTTCACATTCTGTCACACAATTGCACCCCTAAATGAACAGAAGCTTTCACTTTCTTCCTCACTGATTAGTCCAAGTGTGCTATAGGTCTAGTGGAGGTATATAAGAAAATATGAGGGAATTTGGTACTGAGGTAGGTCATGCATGGGCAAAGTAGGATACTTCAGAAAGAGATTCTCAAGGTCTAGCAAGCTCATTAGGTATTTACTAAAGCTGATGAAGAATTGGTAGCCTGAGCCTTCGTGAAGCTTGTTCATGTTTGTCATCTTGGGATCTACAGACCTGAGTTTCCTTCTATTGGTAGTCACCTTTATCTGTTATTTTAATCATCTGAGCAGAGGGTCACTGTTTCTTTGTAGAAAAAAAAACCAAACAATTGTAAAGCATTACGTAATATTTATAGAATAGCCTTATAATAAAAAAACCCCTTGGTTTAGGAGCAGGAGGCTTGAGTTAATTTCCTCGTTTCAATCAAAGCGTTTAAAAACCACACTGGTCTTCTCCCCAGAATAATGTTCAAACTATCATCTGGTGGAATATTTTTGTTTGGAGGGATCCTTTCTGCTGACCTAGTGTCCTTCTGCAGGAAGAACAGAAGTGTAAGTAGCATAGCAAACTGAAAGCATGATTATTTATCCCAGTGGTTAGCCTGTTCATCTGAGGCAAGGGAGTTTGGCATATAATCTTATAATCTGAATTATAAGGACAGAACTATATAGTCTTTTTTCTTTTCTGTAAAATTTCAGTCGCTTTCTGAAGAGTCAAGGTTGGTGCGTAGGGGGAAATGTGCTAAAGGCATACTTGGAAGTCTGAAAAAATGGCTTCCCATGGGTTTGGTTCTTCATTGTAGTTGAACAGGAAATAGACAAAAAGCTGCTCAGAGTAGATTTTCTCCTCAGATGCATTCAGTGCCTGGGGAATTTTGAGTCAAACCCAGCATTGGGAAGAGTACAGGCTAGGTTTTCTGGACCAAAAATTTTTCCCTTGTAACATATTTTCCTCCCTGTTTGCATTAGGGTATCCGTATGGAAAAAGCAAACATTCAGCTGCTGGTTTTGCATGCAGATCTGAATTCTTTTATGATATCAGAGCTACTAGTGGGATGAAAAAATCCTTGTGGTTGTACAAAGCCATCTCAGATCTGGAAGCAGCATTGCTGGGTTCACACAGTCGTCTCTGCAGAGTCTGGTGACATTGGGACAACATCTAAGCACACCTGGACCTGTGCTAATCTATTTACTAATACAAAGTATCTACACTAGAGAAGAATATTAGAACATAAAGACAACATATTAGCTTTGATTCTTACGAAAAGGTATTGTTGCAATTCTCTTGAAGTGCACTTCAGTAAATGTCAAATAATGTAACTTGATACATGACAGTTACATTACTCATGGTAAAGGAGTTGTGGTGTATGTGTACAAATAATTCAATTAGTAGTTCACAAGAAGAAATTTTTGATGAAGTATCTATTCTTTGTTCTACTGAAGGTATGAAAGCCAAAGGAAAGAACTTGTAACATACTTTCTTTAAAGAATACATCACAATTTACAGCTAAAATTTTAATTTCTGGGGAAATTAATTGGAAAGTAAGTGCTGCAGTCTGCAGGACACAAGTAAAATTTTGATACAAATATCATCTTAATGTTCCAGTTGGGAGAGTTTCTGCCCTGAATAATCAGAGCGTGATCCAAGGCTACTGAGGGTGTGAAAGGAGAAATGGTGATGGAGCTTGCTTCTCAAGTAAGTCATGCATGGGGAAGGCTGGATATTAAAGGAAAGGAATTCTCGAAGTCCAGCAAGCTCATTAGGGATTTGCTAAAGCTAATGTAGGAAGGGTAGCTTGAGGCTCCTTCAGGATGGTTCATATGTCATAACCCTCTGTGCCACACCATACACAATAGCAGAACTACAGGTTTGGGCAAGAGAAAATCTTTTCCGCCTGACAGAAAAGATGCTGCGGGTGCTGGTCAACAGAGGCCGAACAGGAGCCAGCTGTGCCCAGGTGGCCAAGAAGGCCAATGTCATCCTGGCCTGTATCAGCAATAGTGTGGCCAGCAGGAGCAGGGCAGAGACTGCCCCCTTGTACTGGGCACTGGTGAGGCTGTGTCCAGTTCTGGGCCCCTCACTGCAATAAAGACATTGAAGCGCTGGAGTGTGTCCAGAGAAGGGCAGTGGAGCTCATGAAGGGTCTGGAGCACACGTCCTGTGAGGAGCAGCTGAGGGAGCTGGGATTGTTTAGCTTGGAGAAAAGGAGGCTCGAGGGGAAACCTTATCGCTGTCTACAGTTACCTTATCACCCTCTGCCTTAAATAAGATAGTAATAAGGTGGGAGTCAGTCCCTTCTGTCAAGCAGGAAGGATTAGGAAGAGAGAGGAAATGACTTCAAGTTTCAGCAGAGTATGTTTCGATTGGACATAAGGAAAAATTTCCTCACTGAAAGGATTATCAAGCACTGGATCAGGATGCCCTGGGATGTAGTTGAATCACCGTCCCTGTAGATATTTAAAAGACATGTAGATGTGCTACCTAAGGATGTGGACACTGTGATCTTGAAGTCTTTTCCATGATTTCATGATTCTATGATTCTNACTGGTGAGGCTGTGTCCAGTTCTGGGCCCCTCACTGCAATAAAGACATTGAAGCGCTGGAGTGTGTCCAGAGAAGGGCAGTGGAGCTCATGAAGGGTCTGGAGCACACGTCCTGTGAGGAGCAGCTGAGGGAGCTGGGATTGTTTAGCTTGGAGAAAAGGAGGCTCGAGGGGAAACCTTATCGCTGTCTACAGTTACCTTATCACCCTCTGCCTTAAATAAGATAGTAATAAGGTGGGAGTCAGTCCCTTCTGTCAAGCAGGAAGGATTAGGAAGAGAGAGGAAATGACTTCAAGTTTCAGCAGAGTATGTTTCGATTGGACATAAGGAAAAATTTCCTCACTGAAAGGATTATCAAGCACTGGATCAGGATGCCCTGGGATGTAGTTGAATCACCGTCCCTGTAGATATTTAAAAGACATGTAGATGTGCTACCTAAGGATGTGGACACTGTGATCTTGAAGTCTTTTCCATGATTTCATGATTCTATGATTCTGTGAAATAACCTGTTCTTCTGAAATAGGCCTTTGAATTTTAGGTGACAGATATCAGCATACTGTGCCACCACAAACACAGCAGCATCTTAAAGTGGCATTTTGCCCCATAGTGTGAAGGATGCTGCTTTCTTCTTTGACTAAGGCATCCAGAATGAATGCTGAAAAAATAATTCATTCAGACATTTTCTCAGGGAGAAACTGCTGTTTTACGTATCTAGGCATGTCTCCCAGAATAGACAAAATGTGGGACTAACCTTGACTTTCTGCTTGAACAAAGAAAGATGCTTTTCATTATTCTGCAAGCATTAGTCTTCCTTTGCTACCACATCACCCCTTTTCACACAGACACTGTAAGTGTAAATTGACTCTTTTCCATTGGTAGTTTTTGAAAATGTTGTTCATTACCGTAGGATTTTTCTTCTGTTTTCTTTCCTTTTGCACATAATTTTCTGAGTTCTTTTTTATTTTTTAAACTTATATCAATACTTTTAGTATTTATAGAGTGCATTAAAAAACCCTTTTTTTAAGTTGAAAAAGGAAGGTGCAGATACAAAACATTTCTCCATAGTTTTCTAATAGTGCTGCTATAAAGAAAATTTACTTTGCCCACGGCCTTTGAGTAGAAAATTTAATTTTTCCTACTCTATTGGGAGATTTGGGCAGTGCTTGGTGGAGAATTTTAGCATGAATGCTAGCAGCCTCACCCTGTACTCACAATCATGGAACATTTATGCACCTTCAGTTTTTCAGTTCAGACATGCAATATAGGTAGGGTCCCACAGTGGTTTTTGGTCCTCCACCAGCTTGTTTCCTTCACATGTCTGCCACTAAACCAACAATTATACAAATCTCAATAGATGCAGACCAGTTTTGGTAAATACAACAATCTGGACTCACTTACTCCTTTGTTCTGAAATTTTGATGCTGCTTCATTGTCTTCTGCATTATGCTGACATAATGGTATTTTTGACTTTTGTTAGAGCTGAGTCACAGGAGATTTAAGCTGAATGAAGTTTAATTAAACTTGGAAATTGTAACACTGAAAGATAAAATTCTTTTATGTTTCAGTTGTGGTGAGAAGGCCTTTTATGCCAACCAACACCCGATCTCAAACTTCAAAGGAGCATTTGGAACAATTATGCACACTAAAAATGGAGAACGTAGTCAGCTGTCTTTTATTCCCACATTTCTTCCCTCTGCCACCACCAATGCTTGTCTTTCAACATAAATGCATTTTAATTTTTTATTTGATACTAGCTCAGACTGTAAAAGCAAATCTGCCAGGCAAATTATTTAATGGATAAGACTATTTTCAGTCAGTAGATTAAAAGATGCTCTACTATATCCCCATATTCAGTTAATGTTTTTAGTAAAACACTAGTAGCATGATAAAAGTATTAACTAACAATCTGCTACTTAAATGCAATGATTTAAAGGCAAGTTCCCCCAAATCAGAGTTGAAAAAAAGCAACTGCTTCTTCTCCACTAGTTTTTGTTAGTTTTTACTGGTTTTTTTGAAAGGGCTGGTTTATTTTGAAATGCAGTGTGAGACACCAGATTGGGAATGCTTGCTCATCTCGATCTCTTTGCCTATCTGACCAGACCTAAAAAAATAATGTACTGAATTGCATGAATTTACCACTGTCCCTTCCACTGCAGGCACGTTCGTGGGTTTGATGCAATGACTACATCAAATGGGGTTTGCCAACCTAATTCTGTATGGAATTGGGATTCCCATTACATTAGCAAGAGATACTGAACGGGTAGCAGATGTTCTCCCAAGAGTGTGGAACGCAGCAGGTTTTGAGAAAGGAACTGCAGAGGGGAAATTAGGGAAACCTCATACTGGTTACTCAAGATACCTCTTATTCACCTGGCTGGAATGAGAGATTTTCCTGGGCTAACTGGCATTTAAACCAGAAGCTACTCCAAATTATCATCTACTTGTTTCTAGTTTTGCCTGTTGTGTAATGTTGTGGAGAAAAGAAATAAAGTTATAGTTTGGCTTGGTTAGGCTCCAGTTCAGCTGTAGTTTGGTTTCCATGAGTATTTCACTGAGGTGTAAAACACTGTGCTGTGCACTAGCCCTTACAATATGAACATAGAGTATGTAGTACTCTGCTGTTAGTATGTCCTCCTGATCCCCCACACTGACTGAAGCTACAGTCACCCTTGGGAAGACTTCAGTACAAAGGACATCTCCACTTCAGATGCATGCAACTTTATCCAAAAATCTTCCCTGACTTTAGCTTAAAATATGTCTGTTATAGTACATTTTTTTTGGCACCACTGTTTTAAGGAAAAGATTTTTCAGCTTCATGCATAGCACAACTTGTCTCTAGAGAAATATTGCTCCAGAAGAGAAATAATTTTCAACAGATAAGCAATTCCAAAGGTATTTATTAGCTATCAACTCAGATAAACCTACATGTAAAGGACTACGAAATCCCACTTCCTACCCTGCCCTTTTTGTTTGTTTATGGGTTCCCAGGCATATTAATTATACTTCATTTGGCTTTGCCCCAAGGACTTCTGAACAACAGGGCAGAGGGCACTCGGTTCAATTGCTGTGGCTTATATTTTGTTCCCCTGAGAATATTTTTAATTAATATTATGCTTATTCTCACGCAAATACATCAACTTCTCCATCTCAAAAACATTTATGAGTGGCACAGCCCTATGTGTACACTGACAGAGATACTATTTGTTGGCTTTATGTTAATAAACTCTTGTAGTTGTGAGAAGTTAGATGTGGTACTTGAGTGCTTAAATCTATAGAGACACTGGCAACATTGCGAGGTGCTAAATGTGACCCAGTTAATCTTTTTATCTGTTTGCAAAGCCAAATCCCTGAAGAGGGGTTTTTGTCAACAATATAGTGAGTGGAGCTGTAGAAACTGCTGAGGCTTGCCTGAGAAGAAGAGTTTAGAATGATTTTTGAGATTTTTACATTAGTTGTGCTTCCAGTTTTTGACTAAACAGTTCAATCACATGCTTTCTTTCTTCCTCCTTCTCTCTGGAAATGACATCCTGGTGTTGTAGAAGCATTTCACTGATGATCAGTGTTGATACAAGTTTGCAATAGCTCTTTATATTAACAAAATGGCATATCTTTAAGTATATTTGGATAAAATATATATTAGTGCCTCAGAAAGAAAGGGGAATAGTAGGTTTTCCAAGGATCTTTTTAGGACATGATTTTAGGAAAATCTGCGACAAAATTCCCTAACATGGATGCCTTTAACAGCTTGGAGGAATCTTCAGTTGAGTCCTGCTTTCTGGAAAGCTTTTATTGGAAAGTTTTTCCTGGAAAGATTAGCTCATTATTAGGCCAAGGGTCCAAAAACTCTTATCTAAAATTGTATTCTTCTTATTGCGTTGTGGCTGATGCCTAGTCTGACTTGTAAATGGTAGCTGTATAAACAACACTGATGGTAATACTTACATTTGTCTGATATGTGTCTTGAAAGCCAAATGCTCCAGGATTTCCTTGCTCATATTTACAAATCCAGAGGGCTTCTTTTAGTGAAATGTTGAGGTAAAAGTGAAAATTTGCTTTCAGGATTTTTCTCACTCTTCACACAGAAAAGATTGAAAATTGGACTGGAAAAAGCAGTTAAGCAAAAACTGTCTGTAATGTGTTGCATAAATGGTGCAACACTCAATTGTTTCGTGAAGCTAAGATGGTCAATCTAAAAATATAGGCTGCACCATCTTCCTTAGCTGTTTAGAAGTAGGGCAGCTTAGAGTAGGAATTCTGGAAATCACTACTCCTCAAAATGTTTATTTTATATAGGGGTATATGTTTTATAATATATTATATTGTATATAGGGTTTATATAGGGAGTTCTGAGCTGGCTTTGGCTTCGTTTCTTCATGGCTGAGGGCGAGAACTGGTATTGTACCTACAACTGGTATTGTAGGTATTGATTGGAGGTATAAATGCTTATATCTCAGCCCTTCACAATAACACAAAGACTGTTAGCAATTCCCTGCCTGTTGTAACTACTAACAGTGAATCATTATACCCATTTCTCATTCTCCTACCTCTGAGGAATAAACCTGCTGCCAACTACTTGGCATTCTTGAACTACTTTGTAACATGGGATTTTTGTGATCTGGAGTGCATGAATTTTAAAAGTCATCATGACATTTTTAAAGTTATCTTTAAAAAACCCCATAGAGATCATATAGAGATCCTCGTGCAGAATGCCACCTTTTGGAGCTGTGCTTGTTAGTTTGTCCTATAAAAGATAACTGACAGTTCCACTGGCATAGTGACATCCCAGAGTGATGTCCCAATGACTAGTGACATCACATACCTCTCTTTCCAACAAATGTCAAACATTTTGACAGTGTCCTGATTGTCGATTTCCAGAATCCTGTCCTCATGTTTTAGACAACTTAAAGTGTGTGGCAAAAGAGAAGGCAACTTGTTTTTCCCAGATTGTTTTTTTTCTCTTGAATACATGGATGCTTGCAGAGTATGGCCTCTTAAGAATGAAGCAGCTCTGCTAAAATGTGTCTCCTGGAAAAATAAAAGCTGTGTGTCAAGAGTGAGCCACACAGCAGTGAAGAGCACAAGTGTGCAGCACTACCTGTGCAGCACTCCCTGGCTCCATGATCAGCAAGCACAGTCACACTCACCTCCACTGGAGAGCTGTTGTTCTGGTTTTGTTGCCTGATTTTTCTGCTCTGTGGGGGAAGGGAAGGCTCAGGAGCCCCCAAGGTGCTGGAAAACTATTGTTAATGCTACTCAGAGATGTGATGCGGGGGGATGAGGGTGGAAGAGGGCAGAGATGCCTGTGCCGTTGATGCCAGGGTGGCTGTAACAGGCAAGACGTGCTCATTGCTGTGGTGTCATACAGTAGTGGTCAGCAGATGCTGTTTGGTGGTGCTACCACTGACTCACTAGACCTGCTGTTATCTAATTGACTCTACATTTTCCTCTTCTGTTTCTCAGACAGTAGCTGCTCTTTGCATACTTCCTCCTTGGGTTTCTACTCTGTTTGTACAAAAGAACGCTTCAGTAAAGGGTATGAAGTGGTTATATATTAGTGATATTCTGATAGCTCTGTAACCCAACATAGCCCATGGGTTGGATCCATCCATCCAACCACCATCTTCATGTTCACCAGTGGAAACAGAATATCTATGCAAGCAATGACCACTAACTAAAACCACTTCTCCTCATAGATCACCAGGAAATGTCCAGGGGATCCAGTGCACAGCTGGTGTGTCTGTACCATCCCACCATTGAACCTGTAGAAAATCATCTCTGTGAACATTTTGATGGAGAACAGTGTTTGTTGCTATGTAGATAGGAAGGTGAAAAGTCTCTGGATAAGAGAGACTCCAGTGCTGACGGAGCTTCTAGGTTGTTCCAGAAACCAGTGGGTCTGACAGTTCATGCTCCCCATTTCAGGTGTATTCCTTCTGATGTATTCTGAGGCATTCCTTCTGATCAGTCCAATGCAGAGAGCCACCTCCAACTTCTATTTCACTAACATGCAAAGCCAATCTTTCCTCAGGTCACATGACAGAAGAGTCTAATTTCCCTCACTATTCCATTTCACTTTTCAGTCTCTCTGAGCATGAATGATTCAGATACGCATCGTACCACAGTTAAAGAATTGTAAACTGGCATGACCTTTCCTATTTCTGGTGGAAATACTGCATTCACCACATGTCAATTTGCCTGTGTCTGTGTCTGTGTTATGCCTGTGATGGACAGCAAACCTCCCATGGGCTGAGAGGTACTTACATCCTTCTTTTTCTGAACCACTTTCAGCAAAAGGTCTTTTCCTTATATCAGAATACTGCGATTAATCCCTTGTCCATGGCATCCTATTTTCATCCTGCTTTTATCATTTTTTTTCCTCAGAGTCCTTTCTGTATGACACCCCAGTTTTCACCTGCCTTGGCAATGCCTTCCAGCTCTGTCATCATAACAGCATACCTTGTTGCATCAACATCATCCTCAGGTTTCCTTCCTGCAGTTCTAAATAATGATTATTGAAAATATAAAACCAAAGTGATACCAAGATCCTTAAGGAATTCCTACTGTTATTCTTCAAACCTTTTCCATTGCCACGCCCTTTAAAACCACTTTAAAATTTACTCTTGCAAATTTATAGTAAATTTGTTCATTTTCATGATCTCCAGTTTCAGTGATTCACTGCACAGATTTATCTTGGTGTTGTTGATGTCTAGAACACATTTTGCAATATTTTTTAAAAATTAATGATTTCTTAATAATTCAATAATTTTGAATAATTTATTAAAATATATGTAAGCTGTCATAATTTGTCACTGTAAACATTTATTACATGTACAAAGCTGCTCTGTAGAGGAATGGTACCTTACCTTGGGGACCTGGCTGAGTCATACCACAAGTGCAAATAAACATGACTTCTGCTTCTTCCACACTGCCTCATTACAGGTTAACACAACATGTCTTGGCAGAAACAATACCTGTGGATCTAGAAAATCCTCTCAGAACAGAATAAAAAGGTTTTCATTAACATGGCAAAGAATTTCCATGAATATTTGATCACATAAAAATAGATTTGTTATGGTTGTATTTGCCTTCCTTTTATGTAATCCCATTGGATTATTCTAATAAAAAATGTTTGGTGGCAGCAGTGCAACAGAAAGAATGCATTCTAAACAAATGTGAGAATATTCATATGTAACACGTTTTGAACGTGCAGATGTGTATTTTTGCCATGACTCTGAATCCAGTCTTATTTTAGCAACATGCCCTGTGCACAAGTTCTGAAATAATATATTTAGAGTAATGTTCACTGGGATGTGAAAACAATATCATGGTTTTTGTGCACTGAAAATTAAGGACTTTTGTATTAAAAATATATATTATAAAACATTGAAGCCACAGCGTGTGTGGTAATTGCTGCTTGTGCTTGCCAAGAATTACTTAAGAAGAGTCATAGCTCTGCTCCAAAAGAGTTCTGGAAAAAGAATTAATATATAAAATCAGAAACTGAGTAACTTGTAGGAAAAAATGCTAACTATAATAAATTATTCTGTCTGCTGTAATTCTAAGTTAGGATTTATATGTTCAGTAGAGGAAAATTGTCTTTAGAAGGGAGTTCAGAATCTATGTCTACACAAGGCAACATTATTTCTCCCTTCGTGACAAAATGAGTCCACAATACAAATGAAATATAGTCTGTTGCAATTTCAGTTGCTTGATTCCTCAAAGGATATCTCTGAATTTCCTTCACAGGCACACCAAAACATTATTGCAGCTGTCAGCTCTGCTATCAGCATTGTTTTCGTACACATAGTGATAGTCTCTGGAAGAACTTTTTAACAACCTGAACTATGGAGCCCATGGCATACCACCAGAAACGCAGTGTTTTGGGCTAGAAGTCAGAATAGAAAGCTTAGAATGCTGCTTTGTATAAATCATACATGGTTCATCTCATCTTTGGGTGCCAGCTCCATTTCTTCAGATTAAGATAAAACACAGTATAGATACTTATTTAGATTTTATTAAGACAGTTGCATCAGTTCTATTATTATGTTTGAGTTTAAACTACTTTGACTCTCTTCTGATATATCAAATTAATGATCACTACATTTCAACTAGTAGGTTCTGCAAGTTGTCTGTTAATAAGGAAGGCAAAAATACCTCTTTAAAATATCTGAAGTAGCTTGGTAAGTATTTGCTAAATGAAAACAGATACAGGACTTGAAATTCTTTTATCATCATTGTTTTGAAAGTTTTTGTCCCTGCTCAGTGGGGTATGTAAGGGGCTGAGGGGGAGGGAACATTTTTTTCAGAAAGAAGAGCTAGGCTGGATTCCTTCTTTTGATGGTTTGCTGTTTTGCTTGTTAAGACGAATGGATTGACATTTTTGTCAGTGTTGGTGTAACCCTGTTAAGAGAGCAGTAATACACAGTATACATTTATGCCAGTTTTCCCTCTACTATGCAGTAAATTCAATTAGTCAAAGCCCAGTGTTGGCTACAGTTTGAAGTGTTCTTGTGGCATGACCCCTCTGAAGTCATAGGCCGATGTCCAGTGCCTGCCCAAATGCTCTTACTCAGGCACTGGCGAGTGTTTCTGCCTTCCACATCCTGATGCTCTGCTAGGAGACTCACAGGCGTGTGCAGGCTGTGTAGGCACTTCTGCACAGGGAAGAGAACAGGGCGATTCTGTGGTCACACACCCAAGTGTGTGCTGGTAACTCTGTGTGACTGTGAAGTGCACACAACCACAGAAATGCAGATGCTGAAGGCAGATAAAGTGTTTAGTTTGAATGGTGGTATATTTTAGCAGTACTTCAAAAAGTAGAAAACAAGTATAAAATTAAAATAACTTCAACCCAGAAAAACTGACTGAAAGCAAATGTATGCCATTCTATTTCCAGTTTGGAAATAATGTCATCACACATTGCTTCACAAAATATTCACTTGCTTGGGGATCACATCTGGCTTTGTTCTTCCTATATTTCTTCACAGACTTGCAAGACTGGAGGAGGTACATATGACCTCGCCATTGCTTTGTCCCTGAGCATGTGTCACACACATGGTGTTCCCTATGCTTGCAGCTTTGTCATGGTGACTCTAGGTGCATTAGGGCACCCAGAGTCCACATTGCATCTGGTAGCATCAGGATCCCTGTGAACAGCACAGACACCCCTGAAGAGTAGGAATCCCTCATTTCCACTGCCTCCAGGCCCAATGCCAGGAAGTGCATCCTGAACCCTTTGTGAGAACTCTTTCAAGAATGGGTTTATTCAAAGCTAGACTGTCCTCATAACCAAATCTCCCTTATGCATGAGTGGCTTAATTCTGCCTCCCTGCCACTTCATTTTCTGCAAGACCTTTCTCTTGGGACAGTTTGTCCTGGTGCCCCTGTGCACTGTGGTTTGCTCCACCTGATGGAGGTAGGACTTCCACACCTCTGCTCCGTCCCACTGACAATTTTCTTTCTCCATTGCCAGTTCTTTTGGTGATGCTATAGGCTGGGTTGCTCCAGAGCAGGAAGCATTTGAAATTCAGCTGTTTGGAGATTGCCCTCCAGGGCTGTTTTCTCCTCCTGGCTGTCCGTTCTTCTCCTGACTCAGACTTATGATAATACATTTCTTGCATTTATCTCTGAATTAGGGAGAGAAAATCAACCAGCCTGTGCACTGCTGCCTTAGTGGATGCTTCCCCTACTGCAAGGCACCCAACACCAGCCTTCACACTTCCTTTTTTCACCCTCACAGGCCTTGCTCCTCCTTCCTGCCTTCCTCACCTAACCCATCCCAAATTTGTCAAAGGCTGGTGGTGGGTGGCTGCTGCCTTTGGAGGCAGCCTCTGCACAGAAACCTCTGTCCGTGTCAGCACCTCCTGCAGGGTCTCCTTGCAGTAAAGGCAGCCTGGAAATCCTGGGGCAGAAGGCTTCCAGCCTTCTGGTGGCCAGCTGCCACCATGCTGTGCCCCTGGCACTGGCCAAGGCAGGTCCTGGCAGGTAAAGGACAGTCCTGCAGGAAGGAAGCGCTTGTCCGGCCTATCACACCTACCCTCAGAAGTGGCAGTTCTTGTATTGCCAAGGCATTGTACCATTTTCCAACTTGGATTGTAGCATTTTTCAACTTGGATTGTAGCATTTTGAACTCATTCTTTGCTGGAGATATTTTCTGTTATCACAGGGTGATTATCTTAACAATTTAGCTTACAATGTTCTGTTCCACTCTATTTTTCCTGCCCTTAAATGATAGTCCTAAACAAAATGGATTTCTTTTGGGCCACTAGTAGTGACTGTCCATTCTTGCATACTGTTTATACCACTTACAGACCACTACAAAACCCTACATTTTGATGTACTATTGATGTTTTAAACCAATTTAAGATAGAGAAGAACTAGGCTGCTTTCTCTGTCTCCACTGAATCTCCAGATAATTACCAGTACTAGTACAATATTGCCTCGTACTGATGTAACTTATTAGTATAATAACAATTTTGAAAGAACATTTTAAATGACAACATTTCTCTGTTGGTTGAGATGTCCTACAAAGATAGATTACTGTGTTCCTGCACATCTATTAAAAATGTGCTCTTCAGCCAAAGTAAAGGCCATTGGAAACAAGTCACATACAAATCTGATTTCCAGCCTGCATAAACCATTCACTTTCCATTTTCTAAGATCACAGTTTTTCTCTGGGAACTGACATAGATGGCCCATCAGAGTGATCCTGAAACTTCTAACTAATTAGAGAGTTGGATTTTCTGTAACAAACTAACATGATATATGAATTTTATATTTTCTGTCCCCACTTTTTTGTTTTGTGTCTCCTTATGCATGCTTGGTCTGCAGACTTTTCAGAAGAGGAATGTCATTGCAGTTATATGTAATGAATATTATACATTTTCACTACCTTTGTGTCAAGATTCAAGTATTCCTCACCTGTATGTTTTAGGCTTACCTGCACACTTAAGGAGGATAGTTTCTTAAGGGGATTTGTAATTTATTCACTGGATTTACAGTTAGTTCATTTGGCTGAAGTGATCTAGATTTTGTTTTTGAATGCATATCTTGTTAGCTGCATTATATAGACTTATTCCATATATAGTTGAACTGAGGTGATAGTGTTCATATGATAATTACATGCTGCTCCACAGAGTGAAATATTCTCTCCTACACTTCTCTCCTGTTCTTCAGTCAACATTTAAAGAACCATCAATTGCAACATTGAAATTGAAACTTGGTCCAGAGACAGTAATATACGTCCCAGAATATGCTTGTAAAAGACAACCTAGAAAGAGGAGCATGCATTGTTCTGCATGTGTGTGGATAGCTAGCCTTGTGTAAACTTCCCTGAATATAATTTAGCTTGCAGCTCTCCTTTCTCCCCATAATGGCCAGACCATACCATAGCAAAAAAGACAGCTGTACCAGATCTGGCCAAAGAGCTGCCTTTAGAAAATCTTAGCTCCTACCTGCTCCAGCATACAAGGGAAGGTGAAGTCT
>VXBQ01017057.1:45836-58680 GCA_013400175.1 Phainopepla nitens
CACTTCACAGCAGGGGCCAGAAACTCAAGAGATGAATCTTGATAAGACTGCCAAAAAATTTCCCATTAATAATACTTTACCTGAAAATTCCGGTTTTGACAGCTATATATCTAAAGATTATCAGCCTTCATTGGAAAATTCTTGATGTTATTAAAAATATCATCTGAAAAGTGAAAGGTGGGGTTTTTGTTTGCTTGGTGTTTTGTTTGCTTGTTTGCTTTTGTAGTTTTCACATCCCTAGTTTAAAAAAAAAAGAATTTTCATAAACTATTGGCTTTGTTATACTGCAGAATGCATGGGGCCTTGAATCTGCTTGTGTGCTTGACCTTAAAAACAATTCTAGGGTAGTCTATATTTGACAGACAAACCCACTTTTTTCCTAACATGTTTTAAGATAATACATTTCCCCCTTTTGCTCTTCAAAAGGACACACTGCAGCTGTACATGAAAGGCTGGGCTCCCAACTGGTCCACCTTTCCCTATTTCTGTCTCAAATTCTTAGTTCTCTGACACCCTGCTTAAAGGTGTCTGGGCGTGGTGTGCTCTTACCATATTCCAGCAACTTCATATGTTGTCTGCCCAAGAGATGGTCCCCCTTTTATGCAGGTTTTTGAGAGAGAGAATGACTGTTATCCCAAGACTCTCATTACTGTGGGATTGCTTAAGGTAAAAGAACAGGCATCAGCATATATGGATGGGTGTCTACAGCTGAGCTGTATTTCCTCTGGGCCCTCCGTAGGTCATGACAATACCTTCAGATCCTCTCTGCCAACATCTGGAAGGCTCTGCACACAGCGCTGCTCCTGCCTGAATGTGCATGTTTGAGAGAACAGGAGCATGTGAGCAATTAGGTGAGTGGAATGTGCAAGTCTTGAGCCCTTACTTACATTCAGGGAGCACGTCAAGCTAAAAGAAGATAAGAGAGTGTTTGAAAATAAACAGGACATGAGCCAGCAATCAATAACTGCCTCAAACATAAACCAACCATTAGCTCAGTCAGAATCAGGGTTCTTGGCTAATCTAGGACATATAACTGGTATTGAAATGCGTAAAAGACTGCTGTAAAACCAAAGGAACAGTGTGTTTTGCCTGTCCAGAACAGTGCAATACTGGAACTACTTGTCTGTGAGACTGTGATGCCTTCATCCCTAGAGTTTTTGCAGAACAAGTTGGACGAACAGCAGTAAGGAATAGTTTGCATGTTTTTAGGACAGCCTTGGACACAGGGAGGGGAAGAGCAGCCATATGACCTCATGAGAACTTTTGCCCCATTGTTGTTCTCTGATACTGTGGAATTATTACTTTGGTCTTATTCTTGCTTGTCTTTCTCTTGCTACTCTTCCAGATGCTCTCAGATGTGCTTTTGTGCAAGTTTTCTCAGCAGGGATATTTCTGCTGAGTGGGACCTTTGCACTTTACTGCTATATTGGAAGTAACATTTATGTTATCTTCTGAATGGCTATCTTAGGTATCTTCTGAACATCAAAACCCTCCTGACAAATCAGTGACATGTTTTGAATATTTTCTGAAGTCAGCTGCGTGTGTTGTATGATTTGTTCCTAAGTAAAGTAATTCTGCCTCAAGTCAGATAGTAGAGAAATCTTGAAGGGCCCATTCATTCTCATCTGATCTCCTCTGGACCTGGCTGGCTGGAGGAAAGCCAATGCAATATAGAGGTGTATGTGCATGTGTGTTTGAAATTTCTGTCCGGTGCACAGTCAGATATCACAGATCATATAGCAGCTGCCATGCCTACCTGACCAAGAAGTAAGGTACCCCTTTTGTCTTGCATGCAGACCCTTAATTTCTGATTCAAGATATATTGTCAGCAGTATAGGATATTGCAGTGTTACACCTATATTGTGAGCTGCAGAATGAGTCCACAAAACTCTCCAGGCTCACTAAGCAACCTCATTTATTGGAATCATTGAGACTATGCACATGCTTATAGTTAGGCATATGCCCAAGTTCTTTGCCGGAGGTAGGAGGGGGTAAAAATAATTTTCCAATATTTCCAACTTGACAATAACTCTCATAAGCATCAGTTTATTTAACAAAAACTAGGTGTGGAGCAAAGCAGCTATGTGGTAGCATATACCACAGGAGTACTTATGTTGCAATTCTACTATTGCAACAGGTGTTCCAGTTTGTTAAGACCAAGGGATCAATAACTAAATTTACAAAAAAGCCAGCTGCTTTTCACCCACTGATTTGGCGTAGTTTTAATGTGACAAGTACTACCACTTTGGCAAAAGTGGTAAAACTGATCCTCTGAAACAGTATCTTCCAAAGCATACCAATAACAGCGTTCTTTTAGTCTCAGACTAAAAGATAAAATAAACCTGCAAAGAATGTTCTTATAACATTGATCTCACTAAAACATCTCTAGTTCCGGAAGAACAGTAAGTCTTTAAGCCCTGTGTGCAAGTTATTCAGCCAATGCATGCATGAAAAATCAGCAATTGTCTGGGATGTTCTCTATTCCATTTTTAACTTCCCTATAATTTAAGCCAAATGGCATATACAATGGATGTACAACTTCTTTGAATGTGGTTATAGACCTTGCTGAGAATAGGCTGGTGTTATAGTTTGTACCATAGTGCTAGTCCAAAGCTTAGAACAAATTAATTATAATGGGTTCATAGTTCTTCAGGTATATTTAAGGGATTGTTGGGACTATATTTATGTAGTTAAGCGCAGATGTATTTGTTCCTATATTTAAAGAAAATCATGCTGCACATTACTTATATTTTGGTAATTTAAAATGCATTAATATTTTTGTGAAATCATATGACAGCAGTAAGAGGAACACTTGGTAAAAGTTATCCAGGAATTATATTTGGAAAAGAAGCAAATCCAATACACACCAGGGAAAAATTCCTTGTCTCTTGGGCAAGTAAAAGGGTATCTCTGTTCTGTTGCATAGATATTGCATACTCCATCCCCAATGTATGTCTTCCAGTCTGCTGCTATGTAGTTCCAACAGAGAGGTAGAGAGGCAGTAAATCTCACTCCTTTCTGCCCTCGTCCTGAGTCACCTGAGCTCACTAGTCTTTGCCAAATTTGGGTGTCCAGCCCTCCCACAGAGGCCCATCAGCTTGTCAGGACAGTTGTGCTATAGGGTGTGAACCTCATGATATACCCAAGGGATGCCAAAGGAGGAAGGAATTCCTCTTGCCTGGACTGTCCTTAGGGTGACTACTCTACTACCAGAATCAGATGCAGTGCCCATTAACAGCAATGGGAAGACTTTGCTTGACTTTGGTTGTGGGGTTGATCTAGGAAACAACTTGAGTTTGATGCAATATAAAAGTGAAGAAAGGTAGAATTGATGAAAAGTGAATTAATTTTAAAATTTATTTCTAAAATAAAAGTAATAAATGGCCTTAAAACCTCCTCAAACTAGCAAGTGTCAGACTCACTTTTTAATTTAGGGCACAGTTGGGCTGTTACTTGGGTTAGCAGTGTGGAGAGCCAAATAAGGTGTGACTCATATTGAGTACAGTAGAGTTCAGATTTTGAAAAATTTGCAGTTTTGCCAGACAAATTCCTTCACAGGTATTTAAAGGAGCTTTATCTGAGTATTGAGAACCAAACTCTCACTGTGATAGAAGGAAAAACACATAGAAAAAGAAGGTTCTGTCCGAAATACCTTCTCATTTTTCCCTTGTGAAGTTCAGCTGTGTCATGCTGTTGGACTGCAGTTACATAGAGTTGCCTCAGTGGTAAAATTACATAATGCCTCCACCTTCTCCTGTCTCCATGACATTTTGTACTCATTAACACAGTCACCATCTTGATGTGTCAGTGAGTTTGAGGAAAGAATTTTTTTTTTTTTTAACAGAAGTAAATGAACCTGTCTTATTTGAATGATAGATTTTTTTTTTCCCCCATATGTAACATGCTAGAAACATTTCTATGTGATTTATTCATTTCACCCACAGGATAGTTAAACTACCCACTGTTTGGTCACATTTCACCAAATGTTAGGTTAGGAGAGATATTTTCATTGTAGAATTTGCATTCAGACTTTAAGTTACTCCTGTAAAAACATGTTTTGATTCTTATATTTCCATCACAGGGCTCAGGTGTTTGTGCAAACCAGAGCCTTTTAAATACATTTGCATTCTTCACAGTCAGTTTCTAAGTTCAGGGTTATTCTTTTCCATTACAGTGTCTGATGTCAAACGTGAACTAAACCCAGGTACACAACCCTGAACTCTTTCTCCTTTTGTCAAATGAGAGAATATTGCCAGAAGTTGTAATGGAGAAAAAAAAGCACAACCTAAACCTGGGAAACATCAAGGCAAAGTGAAGAAGAAGAAAACTGTTAGGGGGGATCTCAGGCAGTTTAATCAGTCTATGGAGGTCGCTTGGCGCCACAATCTCTATCTCTTCCAAAGATATAACAGGAAAAAGAAAAGGGGAAAAAAAAGGTGTTTCACCTCTTCTACTTGATGGTTCCTCTCTTAACTACTTCCCTTTTGAGAGCTTCCCGGCTCCCAAGGCAGTGCAACTGTGTCCTTCTACTCAGACCAGCTGTGCTTGAGAACATGGGTCCACACAGGAGTCACAAGGAGCCACAACTTCATGTAATTTGCCTTTCTCCTTCCTACAACACGTGGCCAACCTTGTATTTTTCAATATCCAGGTGCTGCAAGGCCCCTTTTAATACATCTGCAAGACTTGTTTAATATCCAGGAGGCAGGATGGAAAACATCGTGTTCTTCATGCTAACTGGTTCAGCTTTAAATAGGTTTCAGGATTTCTTTCCCTGGGTATATTCCTTCAGCAGGCAAGGTGACTCCTGCTCCTTCTGCCAAGCTCTGCCTCTGTGGCGAGGATGCCCTCTTCATGTGCAGAATTCCCTCCTGCTTTCTGCTCACTCAGCTAAGGGACTGAGCAATAATTAACCTCAAAGACCTTTTCTCCATGTCCTATGTTTCCCACATCTTTTTAAAAATCTGGTGCTGTGTTTTTTTGTCTACTGGATATGTTCCTTTGATATCACTTTGGAAGGTTAATTAGAGAGGATTCCTTGCTTAGCCTGTATGAATAGGAAGTCATGACCAGCTCCAGTAGATGTCATACAAGACATTCTAAAGAGGCACTTGCCCTTCCCTCTGTTGACTGAAAGGTGAAATTACTAGTGTGGTAAAGAACTGGGAGCCATCTCCGTAGGGTGTCAGACTCAAGATATATGCCAGTACCAGTGGAAATACGATGATCAAAATTCCTGACGGACATTCCTGCACAATGGCAGCCTCCTCCTTTGGAGTATGGTGAGGCAAAACTAACTTTGCTCAAAGACAAGTGCACTGCTCTAAGTCAAAACACAAACTGAAAAGCTGAGGATGAGGCAAGGGTAGGTAAGATGACTCACTGTGAGAGGGTGTACCCTTAATCTAGATGACTAAGTCTTTGGAGTGCTGGAAGACCTAGGACTTGTTTCTTCCAGAAATCTGTGGAGAAGTAGTCATAAAGGTGAAGATACACTGATGACATCTGCCAGTTTGGAAGTATAGTTCCTGCAGAACTGGCAGGAACTGGTGCCTGGCTGACAGATAACACTTGCACTCTTCTAGGTAAGAGCTGGTGTGCCTTTTCTTCTTGCCCTCATGCTGGCTCCCCACTAAAATTATCCTGCTTACACTTCTTCCCGTATAAAATGACTTATGTTCTTGTCTCCTGTTTCAGACCAGCCAAGTCTAAGCAGTAGAGAGCCTGTGAAAAGTTGTTGTAATTCATGCCAGGGCCATCAGGGACATTTCTGGATGTCTTTGTGGACTCATTTTTGGATTTTATGACCAGCTGTTTGTCAGGAATGATGAGGCTGTGTGCTTAGAAACACCAGACCCCTGTAAAGGAACGTAGTGTCCCATCTTGCATTCCTGCTGGTGACAATGCCAGGTCTGAGCAGGGCTTGCAGACCACATCAGCAGTCCTGGCAGATGAGGGACATCCGCAGTGCAGAAATGCTTATCCTGGGCTACAGCTGTGTCATCACAAAGCTGGAATGTACAGTATACACTTTCCACGGGCATAGCTCTGAGCCCAGAAATGTGTATACCATCAACGGCACCTGCCCCTCTATGGAGCTGTTCAGCTGTTGTGATAGCTGATGAGCTAAATTTAAGGTTTGCACATGCTTGATTCAATTTAATACTTTCCAAGGGGAGCTTACGGGGGGGAAAAAAAATCCAGCTTCGAGATCTACATTTATGCAGAGTTTTAAAATATTTTTCATCTTCTAAGTTTATACTTAGATGGATCTGAAGTTGCACTGTTTTTTTGTAGTAAAAATCCTGGTATATTATGTATGATTCCCTTTATTATGATATATTATATGTATGAAAATAAAGCTGCAAGTTTTTCATTATACTATTAGTAGTATTCCCCTTAACATTTCTTGCCTTATTCTCAGATATGTTACCAAAATTATGCGTTCAAAACATCCAAAATTACCAGGGAGCACATTTGATCTTTCTGTAAGCTAAGGAATCCAGTTTTCACTAGATTTAATTCCTTTATCATTTCCTAAGAGTATAAAACATAATGTTATGACCACAGCTTTGGAAAGATATTCAAAGCATTAGAAGCATATGCTAAATATGGTTTGTTAATCATTCAGGGAATTGCGATACTGCATAAAAGAAACATTTTTATCCTGAATCTGTGCCAAAAAGCCTTTTTAAAATTATTCTCCTACTCTGGCAAAGCATAGTAAATCATTCCACCAGAGACATTTCAGGAGTATTTGAGTACTGGCAACAAAAAAAGACTTGAAGAAAACTTAAAGTCACAGTACCAATATTATTTCATAAATTACAATCTCCTTAGTCAAATATGTGGCTGTGTGTGATGTAACTCTTTGTCAGCAATATAAATCTGAGCATTAGTAATCCAATAAAGTCATCTTTGGGACTAAAATTAAACCTGAAGTCATGTTGCCATTTTCATGCATCCCTCTGTATAGTGTTATCAGAAGTGAGATTACTCTCCATGCATCCAAGAGCGAGTTCATTCAGGTCAGTTTATATATTCCAGGAGGCTTTTCATGCAGAGATAAACTTTGAACAATCACCTATCTTTAAGTATTATGATAGGCAAAGTCCAAAAAACAAGAAACTGAAACTGCCAAATTTGAAACATCAAGCAATCACGCATACATTGAATTTCTAGGGAGGAAAAATTTACTTCCAAGAGCTAAAAAAAGGGAAAAATACAGACAGGTAGACATATCTGTACCATGTTTTATGAAAACAAATGTTTGCAACCACTAAACACTGCCCCGGGGTTATAGTAAACAAGCAATGATAAGGATGGTGCCATGCTGACTAGCTAGTGTGCCGTAGGAGGTATTGTGTATCAACAGCCTGGCAGTGTCAAAGCCAAGTTAGAGTAGCAGGAATTTAGCACTTCACAAACTCGTGACCCCAAAAAGGCCATGGTGTCTCAGGATGGATTCTAAGCAAGGAGGGTGAGGGTGGCACCCTCCCCTGTGCCTGGAGACCATTCTCTGCTTGGTGTGAGAGATATCATTTGTGTTGTGATATTATCTGACTAGCTCATTGGCCTTTTCTTTTTTGAGCTGAGTAGCTATGTGTCTTCTCTTTCACCTGATTTAGAGAGACTTAATATGAATTTTTATTTCCCTGCTTAGAAAATCTTGTGTACACATTTATCTGCTATAGACAACAACCTTTGATTAGCTATAAGTAAAGCCCTGCATTGTTTTCTACAAAACGGCTGCCCTTCTAGCATAATTGCTCAGCACACTGTGGAGTAATTTACTCTTTAACACAAGTTATATGATAAGTCCTAATAGTATTCCCATTAACACACAGACGAATTCCTGTTGAACCTGGCATGAGTGCAACTGACATGTTTGTCAAATTCATTAATATAGCTGTGGCTCTGCACATCATATTCTGGATTTCTGAAAGTGAGGCTTTGGTGTGACATTTCAAATTACCTGCTCTGATGTTTAGGTTCTTTGAATAGCTTAAAGTATTGCAATNCATATATTTGATGCCTAGTGGGTACTTGACAACAAGATATCCTGTATCAGGGCCCAGTGTGAATTTTCCAAAGGACTGTTCTCAGTAACGTATTACTTATACTTTTGTAGCCATCATAGGGGACTGATTTAAGGCAGGCAAGTGTGAATGGCAGAGGAGCTGTGTGCCAGCTATTATCAGTTGCACAAAACCCAGACTTCTTATTCCTACAAACCATCTTTGTTTTTTAAAACCTTACTTGCAGTCACAAGTTTCATGCATTTGATTTTACTAATATTGCACAGGATCTACAAGTAGGTTAAATAAGATATTGAGAAGTTTCTCAGCTTGGTCCTTTCATGTTTACTGTTTGAGATAATATGAAAGTATTGTGTTTGCCTTTGACAGCTAAAACTAATGGTCATTAAAGATGCTAGCCATTGACTATTGACAATTCAGCACTTGATGTCAGGTAAATAATAATGGCAACGTTTTCCTTTCCATTTCTCTTTTTGCTCCCTCTCTTCTCTAGAGTACAGTGTTCCCACCAACAACTCTCCCTTTTCTCTTTCACAGTATTCAGAGCTGTTCCAAACATTTCAGACGTGGAAAATTAAAGTGTTAACCAGTCACATTAATCCACGCAATTTCATGCATTTGTCATATGAGAAGGTAAAAAGGTCCCAGGACACAACTAAGAACTATCCCAAAAGAGCAGCATTGAAAATGCAAAGAAAGAAAAACAAGGCTATGCCTCTAAAGTGTTGTCTGCAGCATAACCTCTTGTTTGTTTCTGCGGTGTGTTGTGGGCCGGCAAGTAAGGGAACACATTTAGTACTCTTGTGAAAGAGGATCTCAGTTCCTGGCAGGGGAGGAGGCACAGTGATCTCTGCGGAGTCTCCTGTGGCATTTCTGAGAAGTGCCTGCAAGCACAAGCACAAGCACAGCCTATCCCCTGAGGGCAAACACTGCCTCCAGGGCAGGACTCCCCTCTGCAGCCTGCAAAAAGACCTGATAGCCAGAGAAGAATCAGTCCATCTTATAGATAAGCATTCAGGGAGAGCGGGACAGAGAAGAGCAGGGCCAAAATAACCAATGTCTAAAAAGGTGCACTGCATATTAACTACTGAGAATATGGCAGGATTTAGGATTTCCTGGAGTGTTTATCTAAGCACAATTCTGGCTCAGTAGAAGCAGTGATCTGTACCATGCTGCTTGATTATTGTATTGCTATGCTGCATGGCAATATACTGTAGAACAAATACAGTAACAGAATTGGGAAACAGAGAAGAAGATGGAAAAAAGCAAGTGAATATGCTGTAAAGCCTCTAGGAGACTTAAATCAAAGACTCATTGGAGTCAATGTAAATATCTTCTCATCTAGAAAGCAGGTAAATGGCAGAGAACTGTGAAGTAAAAAGTAATTTCCTCTGGTAAAATTTAACCAAATCAAATCAGTCCTGTACTTTTCATTTTTATATTTAAAAGGCAACTTTTCATGTTGTCATGGCAGGCTTTGAATTCCTAATGCATTTTTTATTTAATGCTGTTGAGACTGGAATTATTGTGCCCCAAAGTGCGGTGTGGGACGCTGGTGTTTGGTCAGAGCAACATTAACTCAGTCTTGTCAAAAACAGTTTGAATTTTCAGTTTATTGCTTCACTTGGGATGTAGGCCTTGACTGAGCAATCCCTTCACCTCATGTGACCTAGACAGGATATGGATCATTCTTATACTGTCACCTGTTTAGAGAAACATTTTTTTATAGAAGCAGGCCAAAGACCATATTTACCTGCTGTAGCTTCTCTGAGTATTTTGCTGTTCTCTGTGAAAAAAAGTTCAGCTTATTTATCCTAATAACATCTCTGAGGTTAATTCACATGGATGATGTCTTTCTTTGCTTGGCAAAGTAAATTTTGCTTAAAACAAACAGAATTATAACCATGAAAAAAACCCCAAAACAGCTTCATATATAATCTAGTTCTAAAAAAAGCTTTCTAACCAGAAAAAGGCTATGCTGGTACCTGTAACTGTGAAAGTAAACTTGGTTGGTGTCAGAAAAAAACTAAATCCAGTTTCTGCAATACAAACAAAAATAACAAGACTGATTTGAAGAAATTAATCCTTAGAAAGTCTTATGAGCACTTCTTATTGTTGAAGCATTAACACTGCTAAAATCAGGATTTGCTATTAGTTTTCCATAAACTTTTCCCATTAGTTTTCCATAAATTTGAATTTCAGGTTTTGCATATTTAATATTTCTAAATGTAGGAAGGAGTTTGAATGCATTCTTTAAAAACTGAGTAGACTTCCATATAAGTTTTGTTAGTTTTTTGTTTGTTTGGTTTTTTTTTTACTGAAAAGCAGTGGAAGATAATGCAGGGATACCTACAACATAAGAAAGTCATAAAGTAATAGACAGCATGAAAATTTCAAAAGTAAGGTTTGTAACCATGGTTGAGCACTTGTGGGAACCAATAGCAATGACAGGCTTAAAGTACATATTTTCACACTGTCTCACACAATATCCCAAAAGCAAGCTAGATAGTTATAGTCTGCTCAGAGCTGCAGGTAAGTGCAGAATTACTTGGGCAATTGTAGTAGAAATGGACTTTCTGGGGGAGAAAATAGTTGATAAATTAAAGGAAAGATCAAGTGAAATTTCAGAGATGTGTGCTGGCTTTGCTACTCTTAAGACTTTCATCTATGAGTTTAATGCTGGAATGAGGCATTCATTCATTCACATTTCTGTGACTGCAGTTTGGGACATTCTGACAAGCATCTTCTGTAGTTTTGTAGGCTGAATTAAAAAATGCATGGACTTATACAGGAACCTAAAGGAGAGAATCCTGGATCATAAAAAAACCCATGGAAACTGGAAAATGAATGACACACTTGGATTAGTTTAATCTGGAGAGGAGACTGATATCAAGCTTGAAAAGCACAAGGGATATTCAGGTTAGAAGAAAAACTTATTAGTGGAATACTACAATATGAAAACTGTATTCCTGTAGATCTTTTGGTAAACACCAGTTAGGAATTTATTTAGTATATCTGGCGCTGCTCTAAGTATAAGTCTTCTGATGCTTCTTTATTATTATATTTTTTTAAAGAATTGAGTTTTTTTGAGACATTTTGATGAAAGGTGACCTTAGGGATGGAAACTTTTATTTTATTTTTGCAATGTAAACATATTTACTTTTTTATTTTTTTTTTTTTTGCAATTGGAATTGGACTCTGGAAAATTAATGGATTCATAGATAGTCGAATAAAATGTGACTTCCCCTGCAGTAGGGGTCCATCCTTGCAGCATCAAGGACAAAAAGCTGGTGCACTCATGTCTCATGCAATGGTGCTATGGCTTTGACTTTAATTTTTATGGCCCTTCTGAAAACTGCAGTTGAGACATAGGACCTAACTAGGCATCAACCCTGCCGGGCCCACAGCAAATCCTGGCATGTTTGTGCAAGACAGACAATGCAGTCAGGATGCCACAGCCAGCTAGAAGAGAGTAGAGAGCACATGAGCTCCTGTGTGTGTGTCAGCTCCCCCAGGACCACGCATACTCAGCATGTAGGTAAGCACAACTCTCCTTAGATGTTTTATGTCTCATTTTCAAAGTGAGTTCTTTGGTAGTCAAGGTGAAACAAGAATTACTAGAAAGCATTCCATTCTCCTTTACATAAAATATACTGTAAAATTGAGAGAAAACTGGTCAGCAACCTTCTTTGTACTTCTCACGTTTTGTTTTTTTTTTTTTTTTCTCTCAGTCCTGTAACATCCTCAGCTAAATGGTTTGGAAAGTGATAGAACCACAGAATGTCAGCACTCAGTCAATATCAAGAACAGAAACCACACAGCTCAGATGGCAGGCTCTGAGCAAATCTTGACCTCATTAGAGTATTTTATGAATCTCTCTTTAAGAAGGCTAAGAATTTGTCCCTCTTAAGTGCAACTGCTTAAATATTTTATAAAGCAGTTTCAGTTGAGGACTAATAAAGACTCTGTGTCACTTTGGAGCAACTGAATTCAAACTTACCACTGCACATGCTATAAATGCAAATATTTTTAAATAAAGAGAAGCTATAATATTGACAAAGTCATCAACCACAGGCATGGTCTCTGGCTGAAATAAACTCTTGTGGATCTATTGATATTTAAGGATTTGGCATCTTATCACTTATATCATGGCTGTGTGGGTGCAAAAGGAATTGTTCATGTCACAATTTCAGGTTAAGTGGTCTTAAGAGATTCATAAGACTCCTCTCAGAAGGCAACAGTACCTGTAACTGGTGACTCTTACTTTCTGTATATGTGTATCTATATATGTCTATAAAAGCTGTGGACTCATCAGCCTGTGCACAATTCCCAGGGTTCTGAAGTCTCTGCCCAAATTGCTTCATGCAAATAATTGAGAAGATTTTTTGGTTTTTAGAACCATCTACATTTCAGTTAAGAATTCATGAGAGGTGACATTGAACCCCTTTGTTGTTCATGATGACCAGCATATCTTAATCCAATTAGCTTTCTATCCCTTAAGAAAATTTTTCTCTATTCACCAGTGAAACAAACCTTTGGGGTTTTGAAGCACATGACAAGTTTCAGTTTTAATTTCTCTGAGTGTGGCTGACACATCAGATCACCATATTTCCTTTAAAATGCATGAAACCCTAAGCAAACATGGATATAAAGACGCTACATAAATAACGACATTTTATTTCTACCTAGTATTAAACAATGCGTTAAAATGAAAAATATACTGATGTTTAAAAAACATATGGAAGACAATATTTGAATAGCGTGAGTATCTGAAAAGCATAAAGAGAACACAATCCTAGTTTCAC
>VXBQ01017057.1:80570-92600 GCA_013400175.1 Phainopepla nitens
TCAGAGAAGTTTACTTCTCAACGGTGATAGCTGAGTAAGTTGAAAACTCTGAGTCTGGGCTACAAGTTGCACTCTTTTTCTTCTGTATGGACATAGATAGAGTACATACAGTATGTTTCAAACCAAAATTGATAAAACAATTCCCATGTCCTCATTTTCTACAAATCGACTTTACTTGTGGGCAGGTAAACAGGTATATATGTCTGATTTAGAGGCAATGTAGAGTGCTGGGATAATGAACTTAATAATATTGCTCAGAAGTTGTAAAATAACCAGGGCCTTAAAAGTCCACATGATACGTGAGGGGAGTCAGGACCTATGGCTGCACCACTGGAATGGCTGGCAACACCATTTCCACCTTTCTGCCATATGGGGCAAAAGAAGATTATTTGTTCTGATCTGTGATGAAGCTCTTGTAGAAAGATAAAAGCTGGAGCTGTTGTGCTGCAGCCAGCTCTCCAGTTTGAGCATGGAAGGCACACGAGTGTGGTTGCAGCCCTGCACCCTGCCCCTCCCTCTCTCACATCTGTGGAAGAGCTGTGCCTTTTTGCCTCCTGTGCTGAATAAAAATAAGGTGCAGAATGGTCTGGAAAGGGCAGCAGCCAGGGAGTTGAACAGTCAACCTTTGCAAGCTTCATTTTGATCACCAAGTAACTGCTGGGAAATGTACTGGGGGAAGAGGGAATGCAGAGCACTCAAAGGAAGAGCATCACATATTTGGTAGAAGTATTTGTTTGCAAATAATGCTAGGTGCTTTTGAGGAATTAATGTTAACATCAATCACCTTAGATGCCTTTGGGGGCTACTGTGAGCACTTTATTCTCTGGTTTAGCTTTAAGAAATGTTTGGTCTTTCTAAAAAGCAGCAGAGTTTCCACTGTTCAGTGTCAAAAGAACATTGATATTTTTTTCAGCTAGTGGAAGACATTGATTCTTAACAGGAGTGGCACTTTGCTGCTTGCATATGCCCCGAAAAGTTGTTGCATTGTTTTAAGTAGCCAAGGAAACCATCCTCAAAACAAACAGGAATAATCAGGGCTCCCCCCCCATGTCTGCCAGCTGCACTTGCCTTGCCTACAAATAATTCTTCCCTATTTCCTCTGTTTTGGACTTCTACTTTGCAAAACTCACAGGCTTTGAATATGCCTCAATTACAGACTTAACAGAATTGACTGGATTTGCAGAAATTTGGTTCATTATGAAATAAATTGTGATAAAGAATCAGTAAAAAAGAGCCATCATAGGAGCTTCACCATGACAAAGGTGGCATAACTTCCAAAGAGAAAATTATTTTGCCTTGATTCTTACTACTGTAATATGCAGCAAAAGTTTTCCTAATAGGAAAAGAAAGTTAACTTTTTGTCTTCTGCATAGTTTTATCATTCTGCAAACAAGTGATGTCAATTTTTTTATAAGGAGCTGTGAGCATTTCACACATACCTATATTTCTCTTGATGAACTGTAAAGTTTGGTAAAAAAATTTCTATATATTCCAGATATTATCAATTTGTTACACACTTCTCATTGCTCAGGTATTTTTAAGTAAATATTGAAATTCCTTCAGGAGAGGTATATTTTCTGTCCAGCTAAACCTACATTGATCAACATCATGCAGATATTTCATAAAAATGCTTTTAATGGGTTTGGCTCTTCCATTTGAGATGCCATCTTCTCCTACACCTTCTCTTGTCATATGTCATTCAGCTACAATATGGAACTGAGAAAGAATACCACACTAGAGAAGGATAAATATTTTGATGTGCGGTGAGGGGAGACAAGCGACAACCAATGTGATTGATAAGCAAGCTCCAACTTTATTAGGATTTCCATGAGGCTTATATCCTTTTTCTTACAGGCTGCTATTGTTCATCTAAAAGTTACATATTCCTGCTTGCAGTTACAGTAATAGTTAAATTTACAGCTTAGTTCCTCATATTCTTGCTAACTCAGATCCTGTCTCACAGCTTATGATTGTTTTACACAAAGCTCCACAGATGCTGTGTCCTTGCTGACTGCCACTTAATGTTTCCAATCAAGTGTGGTCTGTTACACTGGTGAGTCCTGAGACAATGGATCCATAGACCCAGACAGTGGTCTCATAGACCCATGTCCTTGTTCTTGTAACCAATTACCAATATAAATAAATGTAGATGGAAATTCAAAAGAAAATAGGAAAAGGATAGTGTACAGTGTACTGTGATTGGAACTGCTGTCAGTTTGACAGACTGTGTAGATCTATACACATAAGGGCAGCTATCAGTAAAAATACTATTATGAAATCAATTTCCCCTTCCTCTCCATGCATACCAGAAGTAGAGTCTGTTGAGATTTGTCACTCTACTTACTGAGTAGAGTAATTTTGGGAATAGTTTTTAGATAATGTGGGCAATTTGTCCTTTTTTGCAGAGAGAGTACAATCCAGGAGTCCAGTTTCCTTTTCAAAACCTCCTCTAAGTTGTTTACAGAGCAGAGAGCAAAAACTGGTGATGGCAATGCCTGAAGGCAATCTGCTGGCCGTAAAAGAGAGGATCAATGTTTAATGTGCATGCATCAGCAAAAGGTGTTGCCTGATCTTTATGCCATTAAGCTCTACCAGCTGCTTTCCAGCTCCTGCAGGGTGGCACTGCAGCTGAGCTTTGTGCTGGTGGAGGCAGCCTGGCTGCACTGGCCTGTCTGTGCTTTAACCTCTGAATCCCTTCTGGCAGCCCTGGCTGCCTAACACAGCTGCAATACAGGGGTTTGGTACCTGGAGCACCTTTCTTTGGTGCATTTGTCTGCTTTCCATTTCCCTTTCCAGCTATTGGATGTTGTCAGCCTATGGTGGTTGAGTTCCTTGCTAGCACTCCTCTCACACCACCTTGAGATCCCTACTACTTCTGCATTGCGTTAGTATTACTACAGACCATGACTTGTTAGCCAAATTGAGAGGAATATTAAAACTGGTAGAAATAAAATATATTGCTAGAGAAAAAATGTTTTACCTAAATCCTGTTTAAAATCTTCAGGGAGGAGTTTTGCACTGATTTTGCACTTTAGAATTAATGAGAACAGATATGACCCCATTTCTGACTGGTGACTCAGGCATGCTTTGTGCTCAGAGTGAAAAGAAAAGGCTTCAGACAGGTTCTTTTTTATCTATGTTTGCTCATCTCTAGGTTCATTTGCAAGTTATATGTTGAATGATTGTGCAAAATTGAACTTCATGTGAATTTTAAAATTTTTGTAGTGATTTAGCCATGAAAATTATGGCTGCAAATAACGCTCTGAACATTTTCACAAACTGAGAGATGATAAAAAAATTTAGACCCAACTGAGCATTCTGAATAATTTTCTCAGCTCTATTCTGTACTGATTGCTGATCAAGCATATTTTATTTATTTTTTCCTTGTTCCTAAATTTCTGAATATTTTCAATGTGTGGGGCTGTGCACATATGCGTGTCTTCCCTTATTCCTCACTTCAGTCTGAAGCACAGTGCTTTGCCTGGCCAAAGCCTGCCATCCTGGCTATATTTCCCCTCCTGGGCAGCAGGATGACCCAGAATGACCCTGATCCTCAGGCTGGAGCTGGGACTGATGGCAATAGTGGGGAGTCCTAGGCCCAGAAGTAAGTGAGGGACTGCACTTTCTGCATTCTCTCATGAAGGGCCCCGCAAACTCCTAGGACTGCCAAGCTCTGTGAAACTTGTTACTAAATGAAAGGGCAGTATTTTGGAAAGGACACATATGCTGCACTGACAGACACAGGCTGGGAATGTTGTACCTCCTATGAACATTTGCTAATGTTTAGATTTTTCTGCTAGAAATATATCACAAAATAAAAACAATGTTTTTTGGAGGCTTCTGTGGCTGCAATGTTTTGGTCTTAGGTGCCCTAGGATTGCTGGTTTGTAAATGCCCCATCCCTCGATCATTCACCTCTCATCATTTACCCATACCCTGGGGAGAAGGCTTTCCAGGATCTACTTACGCAAGACAGTGCCCCATGGGTTTCATAATCAGTCTCACACTGTGTTCCTAGACTTTAGGTTTGTTTATTGCAATACCCAATATAAGCAGGTGGCCTACTTTGGGCTTTGCTGGAGGCTCCTGTGCAGAATCTTGTAGATAGCTGAGGAAATCTGAGCTGGGAGTATCACTGGCAGTGGCTTTTACTGATATCAAAAGGCAACAGGGTTATCTGACTAACACAGAGCTCCAATATGCCAGGCATTCTGAGAAAAGTAGGATTCTTCATTTGAAAAGTTTAGTAGTATAATATCTACACCATAAGATTAATTTTGGAGACTAGAGTCAGAAGATGCACAAAAAGTGGAGAGATAAACTCTTTGGGTATTTATGGATGTAGACATAAATATTACCTGAGGGGAACTCACTCATAACCTACTTTCTGATTCACATTTTATACTTACATCAGCTAATCTGTGAAATTACTTTGGGTTTCTTTCAGCTTTCCAAGTCTCTTTGCCACTGACAGGCACTGCTAAAGAAATTTAAATAAATCACTACAAATGAATATTCTTCACTCATGAACTGAGATCAAAAAATACGAGAGAAATCAGCAACCACTGAGTATGCACACAGGGAAAAGAATATTTCATTTTATTACCAGAATTTTCTGCCTGTTCTGTGTCACAGAAATTAAATGTATGTTAATATTGGAGTTTTGCTGCCTTCTAGTGGCAGAAGGTTTGCTATGAAGCCATTGAAAGGGCTGTATTACTGAGCTTTAGTTCTGGGATTGAGAAAAAATCCTCCTGTGGAGACCTTTGTGATTATAGTGTACTCCAGCAGTGACTTTTCTTTAGATATTTGATTTAAAGAGAACAATAAGGTAAATAAAATAAAGTAACTTCTTCATCAATTTTTCCCAGCCTATATGCAATTGCTTGGTTGTTGTTGCTGTTTTGTTGTTTGGTTTTTTTTTTTCTGAGAAACTGAAGTGTAGACCAGGGAGCGTTCACCACTCTGATGGAGAGAAGGGAGGTGAGGTAGGAGAGGTGGCAGGTCTCTGAGATACTGAGCATCAGGTGTCTCACTCAATATTTGGGATGTTACCTTTCAAAAGCTGAGAACTGGAAACTCTAAGGACTATACTGACAGGTGCATCTGAACACCCAGACATGATCTATATCAAGAGACACAGCCAAATGAGTAGGAACCCCTGAACACAGGATACCCTTATTTAAATACTGTTTAACTGTGAACCTAGACGTTTTCTCTACCATCACAAATTTGAGAATGTAGTGAGTGAAAGAAAAAAACCTGTCCTGTGCCACTTTGACCTTGTATCCTTCTCCTGGTACAGTCATAATATACATCATGTTTTACAGATTAAAAGAGACATTCCACTGTGTCCCAGTAGCTTTATTCCACAGAAGTATAAAAATATCAGTAAGAAACTGGAAAGTGAAATCTACACACAACCTTTATGAACAAAGGCAAAGAAAGATACAACATTAGGGAGATGCGTAATTTGCTGGTATTCAGTAAAGCAGGAACTTGCAAAGCACAAGAAGCATCACTGAACCTTTTTTTTAACCATGTGTACTGAATAGTTACACTTTTCCTGTGAGAACCTTACAGATATAAAAAATCAGGGCATGGATAAAGATTTTTGTGTTAGATTTTTGTTATGTTTCTTCTGTTATAGGTCAGAAGGATGAAATAATGTTTATGTATTTGATGCTAATATATTGGCTGACTGCTAATAAAAGTAATTTAATTTCAAGATGGCCTCCTACCGTGGCATGACCAACTCTCATTCCTTATCCCAATCACATCTTAAGAAATTCAGGCCTCTTCTGGGCAATCTTACTTTCCATGATGGTTGGGTCAGGATCTTTAAGGTTTGAACCCCAGTACTGCTCCAATTTCTAGTTACCTACTGGTTTTGGTTGGAGGCAAATACTTTCCAAGGCCACAAACCAAGGTGTTTAGCTTGAGGAATGACAAATTATGAGAAAAAGTAGTAGGGCAGGGTAAGTAGAAGGAAAACAAATAACTTGCCCTGGAACTAATAAGGACACAGCATTTTGGTGCTTTTTGTACATGTACTTGCTTTTCCCATTGTTCTGAGGTATAAATCTCTGAGGGAATTCAATGTAAGTTCTGAGGGGAAAAAAAAAAGCTCAGGTTAAGCATGCAGAAAAGATGAGACCACTACTAAGGTGTTTGCATGCCTGAAATAACTGTTGGGATGTAATAGACATTTGTCCCACAACAAAACCAAAACAGGGGCGTATGTTGTAGGGCATCTTGTGTTATGGTTTCCTGATATTTAGGGAATAAGCTGCAGTGAAGTCATTCATGTCACATAGACATCTTAGGAGCCCAGAGAAAACACTTTCTTTAACAGGCTGAAGAAAATTAAGACAGTGCTTTGGAGGGAGGGTCTCATCGCCAGTGATGAATCTCTTAGAATATTTACTTCTACTAAAATCAAAACATAGTCATTTTGTTGATTAGAACTTTACAAATCTGAATGCATTGCTGTTCACAGAAAATATTTCCCAGTAATTATCATGCTAAAAGCTCAGAGGGCTTGCAGAAAACATCCATTTTCTTTCTCTTTTTCTAAAAGCCATACTAACTTCATGAATGCTGTAGGAGGATCACTACTTCTCAGTTGATATTTTCTCAGCAGTGATTTTTCTCAAGCTAGTCTTTGAAATCTTGCTGACTGAATAATAGGTGATTCAGATTCCCAGAAAAAATAAAGTGTCTTTCCAGCAATAATTGCATTTCTAGGTACTCACAAGCACTGCAGGACTGTTGTGAGAACATGAGGTCAGGAAATCCAATGTCTGCTCAGTCCCGTGTTTCCCAGCCACTGTGCTTTCTGATCACTATTCTCAGCCTCCACTATAGCTCAGCAATTTGGTATCTCTGTCTATACTTCCAGACATGTCTTTTTAATGCCTTCAAAATCTCTATTTTGATTGACTGAAAATACCTATATTATGTAGATATTTCAATGTTGAACATCTAGCTGATTTTTTTTTTTTTTTAGATCTTGTCCACCCCTCCTTCTTACAGTAGATTTTGATTGTTTTTACAGTCCTTATTGTATTATGGAGGTGAATTTTTCCTAGCTAAAAAGTGTTTTAAATATTTTTCCAATCCAAAGGGACAGAAACCCTACTGTCCCTTAGGATAAAAGTATCTATCACAGAAATCGTGGTTAACTTTGTGCATTCCTTTGTTTTTGATGCAACACTGAAACAATTCTTAGTAAGCCACCTGACAACCTACTGGTGAATAAAGCTCTTTGATAGGCAAAGAGCAAGATAGAGCAAAAGATCAAGGGCTCTCTTTGGCTAACTACCATACACTTTTTAATCAACACATCTCAAGATTTAGGCTATTCTATAAGACACCTTGGCTGTGCAGGAAGGATCCAGAAGTAATAGAGAGCTTCTGTGTAAAAATGTCAAGAAGGGAAAACACTAATGGCCATCAAGACTGGAGATGCACAAAGAGAACAGTTTGTGAAATTAGGAAAAGAAGAACTTGGCAGCCATTTACAAGTTTCAGCTTGTACAAGAAATACCCTGAAGTCCTAAGCAATTCATTATAACTCCTTCAAAAACTTTACTGTTCCCTTTCTTTTTTCTTTTCTTTTTTTTTTTTTTCTGACAAGGAAAGAAGAAATTAGCTGAAATGGATATCTCTGCATAAGATACTAATGGGAATGTTTATGTAAACCAAACAAGTCCCAAACCAAACCAACCAACAAAACCCATCACACAAACACACACAAAACCCCAAAAAAGGCCAAAAAATACAAATCAAAAAATATACAAACCCTGAAAACATTACATTTCTGACATGGAGAAAAGAGAGAAAATGACTAGCAGTGCTATGCATCACCTTCCAGCCACAGCTGGAAACTACAAAAGCTGAGACATGGCAGGTTGGTTCTCCTTCCTAGATCTTAGGTGGCTTTATCAAATTGTGGGTGACCCTATGTAAGAGGATTCACAAAATCTGAAAATAGGTTTATAATTTGATTAAATATCAGAGCCTAATTTAGAAACAACCCCTCTGAACAGGGTCTTTTTCGGTATAGACACAAAAGATTTTCCTTCCTTACTTCAGTGAATCAAGGAAGTCTTTTGTCATCTTAGGTATTCTAAACCGGTTCTTTTTTTCTTTTCCTTCTACCTAGAATTGTGCACAGAACTATGAATGTAAAACTACGTTTCCTGCAGAAATACAGAGAAGGTGGTAGATTTGCCATCACCTTTCCTTTCCACTGCTTCAGTATTACTTTTGACGGATTACACTAACTTATGACTACAACTTTGGCAGTTTTAAAACCTAATCTGTGAGTGATTTTATTTTTTACCTGTGTTCTTACTGTTCTTGGATCATTCCAAGATATAAATGACCTTGTTTTCTCAACATTTATTTATCAAACAAAAGAAGAGGCGGTGAGCTGCATCTTCCCATGGCTCAAGCAAGGTTCTTGGTAGAACTGATGTTGCAAAGGAACTAATCCTGACAGCTTCTGAGGCTCCAGATTGTTTCTGAGATCATCCTGTCTCAAGTTCTGTTGTTGAGCCTTCCACAAAATCTGTTTTCTTCCTTTCTTAGCAGTTTTCTCTTGTTGCACAGCTTTCCTTATTCTTCATGTTTTTCTGTGAGATGGAAGGACTGTGTTGAGATGCACTGGCTGCATGTCATACAGTGACATGGAGAAGGTGAAGAGCATAAAGCAGAAGTCTTTGACTAGTCTAGGTTTTCTGCCTGCAGCATGGAGGGTAAGCACTGAAACCCTGATTGTGTACTCTGACACT
The DNA here is from genome assembly GCA_013400175.1 of Phainopepla nitens. Taxonomy (NCBI): domain Eukaryota; kingdom Metazoa; phylum Chordata; class Aves; order Passeriformes; family Bombycillidae; genus Phainopepla; species Phainopepla nitens. The sequence goes on from VXBQ01017057.1 coordinate 89,369, forward strand.
TTTACTGTACTCACCTCTGATTTCTACTTTGTTGTTGCTTGGTAGAACCTTGTTGTTGCCCTCAACACAATTAATGGAACCCAGGGAATACCCAAAAGTCAGATGTTTAGTATGCTAATTATTTAGGGCTTTTTCTGTGATACAGAAGAAGTATCCCAGCCTAATAATTATTGAAGGTAGGAAGTCAAGTCTCTGGCATATATTTCAATTCCAATGAGGTCGCCTATGAGCTGGCTCCCATTTCTTGTCTTCCTCTTGAAGAATATGCAGAAAAAGGGATACTTATGCTGATAGAACTTTTGTCTGTATTAAGTTGTTTTCGTTTATAAAGATTTGGCTCTCCTGGAGCTGACACCAAGAAAGGAGTAGGGTGAATAGGTTGCTTAGCATAAGCATATCCACATCTGGCACTAGTTTTCATAAAATTTCCATATCAAGCATGCTCCAGTATGGCAGACAAGCTGACAAGTGTTAGTACCTACCAGTCTGCCCTGGTTGTCTAACTCCCCTGGAATGCCTAAGACTTCTGATTTTCTGTAGAGATCAAGTTCTTCCACTGTCATCCAGATTAGAAATGTCTTTCACTTCTTTATTCCTTTGAACCAAATTTCACAGTCAGCTTTAGATAAAAGGAAAAATGACACAAAGGTCAGACTCACAAAAGTGTATGGGATCTGAGCCAGCATTGATTTCAGCAGGTTGAAGATGCCTGTTACTCCAGTTTTAAATAACAGGTGAGTGCTTTGTTTCTGGGGGATGAACAATGGTCACAAGTAACAATTTTACACCAGAAAGGCTAAATATATCACACTAAGAAGAATGGAAAATGAAGATAAGAGTGTGTTTATGTACTGGGCTGCGCTAATTCAGTTTACAAAGGTCTGCTCTGAACTCTGGAGCTCCTGGCATTCCAATGGCAGGTAAAATTCTAGTTTTATGTTTACATTGTTTGGGTGCTGGCATGGGAAAACTGGTAAGGATTTGAGAATGGAAATTCATGTTTTTATCACTGGAAATGCTTTCTTAAAGAAAGGTGTTTGACCATCAGACTTTGAATTTCCTTAATCCCTTCTGAATAATTTTTTCCATACATGAGGTATCTAGACAGAACCTTTTCCTTTATTTGATGCCTTCAAAATTGCTGCAGGTGACAAAGTTGCTATGTGATTCCTATGAAACTGCAAAGGAAAAACCTGTGGTATTGCAAGAGGTCGAATAAAGATGTAGGAACCTATAGCCTCTGGTATGTATAACGCCAAAAATTCCCCCTGACTTGTAGGATGTTTATTCCCTTTGCTTCTTAAAAAAGAAGTACTGATTTGTGCTTAATAGGGCTTCCAGACCTAATGTTGTCCAAGGCAAGTCCCACATTTCCAGGCAGTGGGTATGTATTTAGATAAGGGGCTCCCTAAGCACAGAAGGAAATGTTGCTGAATGGTTACATAACAGTCACATGTAGTGGTTGAATCTGCTGCCTCCACAGAGATACGAAGTGAGACTGCAAGCAATTTCTGCTTTGCTTGGTTCATGTCCTCTCCCAGATCCAGACAGATTTGAACATTGCTGTAGGAAAAACTTCATGTAACAGTTCTGAAGGTCTTTTGAAGTCAAGTATTTATTTAAAGAATTAGGGGGGAAAAAGCCAAACATGACAAGTAACAAAAAGCCACAGAACTAGCATAAAATTCTAGCCTATTGCTAACAGCAGACTCAGAGTTTGCAGCAGTATGTACAAACATGACCCTGGCTTGTGAACAGTCTTTGTTTCCACTCATCTTGCTAATATGGTATCGGTGTTTGGATACAGAAAGATTGATTTGCTGGTTCTACTATAAGAAAACTGTGGAAGCTAGTGGTATTCCCCCCTTCACTTCAAAATTGGTCAGAAAGGTGAGATATATAAATTACATTAATACCTCATTTTCACATGAGCCCTTGTTTTTAAAGACTTTTCTTTTAACTGGTTATGTACTTGCACATTCTGGCCTTCTTCACTGACACAAAACTGCTAACATATTTATGTTTACCTCTGCACATGACAGTTTATACATAGGTTCTGATAAGTCCATGATCTCTGTGTTGCCAGCTCTCTGTAGAGATAACACATAATACATCAGTGCAGATGGACTTAGTAACAAATATCTTGGCGGCATATGTCCATGAGGGCAAATGTCATAATTCTCTAACTTGATATGGGGTTTTGTGCTGTAACATGTCAGTCATTATTTGTACTCAATTAGAGGCAATTATTAAAATTTTGATCAGAACTACAATAGATATTACTTTCCTACTAACTGTTTTTTTTCTTTTCAGTGATTAATTCTTTATTGCACTAAAATTTCACTTCAGATAAAGGTTCACTAGTCTATTCTGTGTTCAGAAGAGATACTGAACTAGAATTTGTTAATTTTTCAAATACTACAATAGCACAAACTTTCTTTTGCTTTTCAATTAGTGAGGCTTCAGTAATATCTCAAATAGCCAAATGTTAAGATTTAGTTCTTCCAGTGTTGAATTCTTTGGCCCAAGACATTATCTTATTAGTCCTTGCCATTCATTCTGCTCTGAATTGTGCTGAGAATGGTGAACTCACTTCATCAAGGATATGAGAATATACCCTTGGTTGGGCTGTGTATGAATCAAACATTTCCCTGAATCCCATTACAGGAAATCTAGAAAAATCATGCATTTTTCAGCTTATTGTCATTAACTTCTTAAGAATCTCACATTACAGAATAAGCTGACAGTTACCTCAAGCCTGTGTGCTCAGACTTCTGTCTGCAGCATCTCCGTTTTTGGATGGGCAAGGACTGCTGACTGCATTTGCACAAACTGCCCTCTGTGCATGACTCCGGCAGATCCCCGCACAGGGAATCGGCCGGCGGTGGTGTGCCAGTCACCAAGTGGGGTGTGTTGTGTTGAGGCAGGGCTCCTTGCCAGCGGGCCTGTGTCGAGACCCTGGGGCACCAACCAGCGCCAGTGACTCTGCCCGCTGCTCAACCCCTGGGCGAGAGCCCAGCCACGCCGGGTGCCCCGCGGGACGGGCCTCGGCCGGGCTGCAAGGGCTCTCCGCTCCCGAGGCCGTGTGTTTGGGGCACAGGCTGAGGCTGTGCGGGGCAGCCCGGTGCTGCGGGCGGCTCCGTGTGTTTGGGGCACAGGCTGAGGCTGTGCGGGACAGCCCGGTGCTGCGGGCGGCTCCGTGTGTTTGGGGCACAGGCTGAGGCTGTGCGGG
>VXBQ01017057.1:95072-109731 GCA_013400175.1 Phainopepla nitens
CTTTTTCATGCTGTGTCTTCATGCTGCTAGCCAAGACACAGCATAAACCCATGTGGGAGAAAGTGTTCACACGTGGCTTTGAGTATCTCTGAGAGCATTTATTACTTGCTGCATTCCAGGGGATTTGGTTTACAATTTAAATAGTTAAGACACATACAGGTGAAGATAGATATGGGTCAGTGACAAATACCAGTTTTAAAAGTGGTCTGAACAGCCACAGTTATTAAGTGTAGATTTCAAATCACAATTTCAGTTCAGTATGATGCTGCAGAGTCTCTGCTAAAAAGGAATGGACATAGCTCCTCATCTGGATCCATATAATTTGCCTATGCTATTGCTGATCATAGGGGCAGGATGGGATGGAAAAGATTACACTGCTGAAAATATTTTTGAAAAGTATTTTAAAACTAGTCATTAGATTAGAAACTGTTAGTGACAAACATTGAGAAAAATTAGTGTGTGTGATAGTTCATTTGCATATAGGATCAAAGATTTCAACAGAAAATAGCACAGTGCTGTGTTTCTCTCAGGCTTTAGCTTTCTGTGCACTACTTTTTAACTTTCAATGTTTTATATTCTTAAAACCTAACCTTCCTTTTAATGGAGTTACCAGCTTGGGATTTAGCTATTACTAGTCACATGTTTCAGAGGAACTTGGCTTTAATCCAGACACACCATCCAGACACACCTTTTGTAGTCAGGCAAGTTATTATAAGTTACTGCCTGCATTTTCTTGCTGAAGAGGTACTTTGTAGGCAGTACCTGTTGTGTGCTTCAACAGACAGCCTAACACCACCTGGAATAAAACTCGTCAGGGAAAAATGTATTTTTGTAAAAGCAACAAGGAAATATGGGTTGGAATAAAGAAATCTGTTGTGTTGTTCTAAATAAAGTGAATGTTTTGCTGAAAATGAATACATTGAGGGGGAAGAAGTGAGACACCCTGTTATTTCCGCATTTTTTAAATAATGAGAAAACTTGGTGTTTTTTCATTTTTATTGGCTCAAATTGTGCAGGAAGAATACTAGTTACAACTAGCAAACACTTAATGTGGTAATGAGCTCTGAGTCTAGATCATGTGTGGCTCAGCTTAAACTGAGGTTCATTTTGAAGGTTAGGACCCCAGAAGCTTGTTTGTGAGCTGGCCTTGTTAAGGATGGCCCTGCGATGGAGCAGTTTTGTATTAAAAGAAACATCTTTGGATCTTATTTCTCTGGCAGAGCAGCCAAGGAACTTTGATGGGCCAGCATTGCATGAAGCTATGGAAATTTCCAGGCTGAAATTCTGCAATTAGTGACCTGAGTCACAGCAAAGACTCAGCTGCAGAGTGAGAACCAGTGAAGAGAAGCAACAAATGTCTGCCTAGATTCCCAGCACTGCTGGAATGTGAAAAGGAGTGCAGATATGCATGAATTTTCACCATACTTTATTGAAGAGAAGTATTTTGTTCTTCCCTGATAGCCCCATAATCTCTCATCTTGCAATTCTAGCAAGAGAAGTTTCTGCAAATATATGTTTTGACCTAATCTTACCTAATATCCTCCATTAAGGAGGAATTTGCTGAAGCTGTGGTTTCAGAAAACACTGCCCATGAGAAAATGAAAATTTCAAAAGAAATTTGATTATAATGAAAACTAAGGTCTTTCCCTTGCTGTGGAAAGGATTAAGCATGGGGAATTGTGCGAGTGTAAGAGAATCAAATGTTTGCCAGTAACTATACAAGGTTGCTTTGACATCAATAATTGTGTCAGCATGGCATATCCTAAGGCAGCATAATATCAAGCCAAGGCTGCTTGTTGTTGTACAGAAAAATCTTTATTTCTGAGTGACCAATTCATAAGGACATCTTCAGAATACAGTCTCAGTCTCCTCCTTGGCTCAGTGTCCTTACACTCTCGAGTATATCCAAAGAAATCTTGGATTTTTTCCTCTCCCTTAACACATGCATTGTGTATATCATAATCTCCATGGGTGGTAATGCATTATCTGTGTTTGCCATGGTTTATCTTTGCTTCCTCACTTTTTCCTGCTTTAAATTCTGTGTAAGATGGACTGCACTCACTGTGCAATCTACCAAATCCTTTAAAGCAACAGAAACCTACAGACTTTGAAGCCAGATTCATTAGTACGTGGCGACGTTAGGGAGAATGTAGCCTTCCAGAAGATTGCACTAACTTCACAATTCAGTAAACCTATCTGTAATTGTTATCGGAGAGAAATGTATGCAGAGGTCTGTGGAAGAGGCAATCATAGTGAATGCTTGAATATGGATAATTGAGAGAAACTCTATAGTGTGAAATAGTTAGTGCAAATTACTATATGTAACATACTTGTTCTCAATATACCTGTAAACATGAGTCCTTTTTGCTTCAGCAAAAAAGTCATTGATTGAAGCTCTGCAAAAATCTGCAAAAATGGAGAAGGAACGCTGGGGACCTAATAGTTATGAGGCTTGTGCAAAAGTCTTCGCTTTGATCTGCATCAAAGCTGCTGCTTCAAAGTTATTTCTAGAGGACAGAGACTGAAATTGGAAAAGGAAGGGAAAGTAGTGCATGAGCCTAATGTATGAAAGAGTCTCTGTTTTTCTGACTGCTTGGTGTCTGTGCTGCAATGAATGCAAGATGAGAAATGAGGAGTAAATGAGTTGTAATTAAGTAGCAAGGGTAGCAATGCATTTGATTTGGTTGTTTGTATTGTTAATCTGTAAGACTGTTGGCCAAAGAATCTACCCAGAGGAATCCTAGGGATATTCTCTTTAAGGAGTAGAAAAGGAAGAGAAATGAAGGAAAAAGGGGAATAGTCAAAAAGGAAATATTAATCAAAACAGGAATATATAATAAACACCAATGTTAGACTGTTTTTAATGTGATATGACATCTGGTGTTTATTTAATGTATGAACTCCTATAATGACACAGTTCTTACCAGAAAGACTTCATAATATTAACATAGTTTTATTCAGTAGGCTTAGTTGTTATGATTTAAATATTCTGTCTTCAGTTACAGGGTATTTATGAATATGTAAAAAAGATTCTACTTTAGTCAGGTTTGACCTAATTATAAGTACTTCTTAGGTTTCCTAAATAATTTGTAGACCTGTTGCCTGAGAAAAGAAGCATAAAGGAAGTGATATTAAGCTGCTTCTCCACTTGCCTGACTTTTCTCCCAACACTGCCTGACAAACTTGGGTGATTACTACACCAGAGATGAAGGCCATCTGGATAGTGCTTCTGCCTTCTTATACAAAACTTAAAAGAAGAAAAAAAAAAGAAGATCTGCTGAAGTGTTCAGGCAGGAAGCATTACTCCCATTTCCTATGTGAATATCTCAGTTATGTGTAGAGAAATTCTATATGAAAGTTCACAATAAAAATTACAATATGAACAGAGTATAAATTTGAAAAGTTTTTCTACTACCAAAAAAAAATATGCAGAAACTGATTTAAAGAATCAGTAGTATTTTGAAATTATGTTGTCCAACCTTATCATATTTCTAGAACTTGAAGTGCAGAAGTCTGTAAACAGAGCATTGCTGTCTTAAAAACACAGATGAATTTTGTGAGATGTATTCTATTATTTTTTGAAGCAATTCAGGCAGTTCAGTATCCTTCTTCATGTTTTGTGAATGTAAAAAATTGTTACAAGCTCATTTGTGAAGTAAAACAAGAGACATCCAGTTCAACTTTAGAAGCCAGGACTTTATTAACTTTGTGGAAAATATATAGAAATTAATAGAGGTAAGGAATAAAACCACAGGAATTACTTTTCTCCTATTTATTTTACAAACTTTATTCTTCCAGAAAATTTAAGGTTTGAATTTAGAAAATGCTTTTATTGATTCTCTACCATTAATGTTTTCATGCCCAGCATAGATGGAAGAAAATAATCTTGGCTTTGTTGCCAAGAATCAACTTCTGCAGAACCTAGCATAAAAAATGGAATCTAACTTTGCATCTATCTGAATACATATTTAAATATAGTGGGTAGTGAGACAAATGTAACTCTCCCAGTTATTTTTAGTAGCTCTTTGTAAGAAGTAAGTAATGAAGAGTAAAAATTAGCCTTTGTACCAATAAAATAACCGTGAGCTTTACCTTTCATTCCAGATAACTGAAAAGAGCAATAGATAAGCGCAGAGTCCTCATTAGTCAAGGAACCATCACAACAGCACTAAAAGTGCACTCAGCTTTGTGTATTTATAAAGAATGAATGTAAAAAGAAATCAGGCTTGTGGTTTAAATTAGATACTTTGTGATAGATGTTTGCTTTTGTGTTTGTAGAAATGGATTCATCTTTATGGAAACATCTTTGAAATATGAAACACATAAGTAAACAAAATAAACAAATCAGTGGTAAGCATCATCCTTTGGCGATCTTTTTCTTGTAATACATGATTTTCATCAAGAAAATCTGCATTTGTCTAGATGTTTGGATCATGCTTTTTATAAGTTGACTAAAAAACTGAGATGAAAAAGAGCTTAACTCTTGAAGACTGCTTTCAGATCTTCCTAGGGCCTCAAAAGTGAAACTTCTTTTCATGACTGGTAAGTCCCTTTTCCAGCTGCATGTATGTGGTTTACCCATACAGATATCAGATGGCTTTAATTTAGGGCATAAATTTGTCCTTCATCCTGAGTCAGATAATTCATTGCAACACTGATTTTTGCCTAACCTAAAATAATATCCAGAGAATCTGATTACAATTCTCTTTCTGCATTTGGAACTTCATTTTTTCTTGGCCTATGGTAGGTTTATGTTTTTCTTGATTTGCAATGTGCTGTAACAGTTTTATTAAGTAAGTCTTGTTCTAGTAAAAAATGTCTATACACTCTATCTTTTTCACTAGCCAAAATAAAAACATTAATTTTGGGAACTCATGAAAAAGCTTGACTTTTTAAAGACAGAGCAAATTCAGAGCTGTCTTATTTCACTTTTGTTTTATCCTTTCCTTCTTTAGAAGTCTAGTGGCTGTTGACTGATGGCCTGAATTCAGCAGGTCATTTATCCACGAGTTTCTTCCTTATCTTGCCCTCTATGATTTGTTGCTGTCATGGGTGGACTGGTGATTGATGACTTGCTGGGCCACAGTAACCACATAGTGTTGAATTTCAAACCTCTGGTGCCTTGCCTGCCCCTGTCTTACTCCCATGATGGGCCAAGCACAGGCAAGAATAGTTAGAAAATCAGCATGTTTTATTAATGTGTCCTCAGCAAAGCTGTTTTCCCAAAATGTATTCTTTCACCCTGTGTGCAAGAAGCTAATCCCCACAGAGTTGAGGTATTTGCTTTAGTTACAGTTCTGCACAAGCAGGGGTGCCGGGTGGCTAACCCGTAAAGCCAGAACAATGACTGTCACAGCTTTTCGTTGTTTTTATACATTTTAGCAAAGACGTAATGTTCATTGACTACAAGTTGCATGGTTCTCTTATTAATTAGTGTTCTATATTCTATTGATTATAAGATTCCCTCTCTTCTTACACAGATTAATCTGCATGCTCAGATCTGGTGGTTTTCTTAGATGAGTGGGACATCAGTTGTGATCTCCTCCTGCTTGAATTATCTTTTACCCAGACAGAGCTGATTTCAGCACGGTTGCTAAGTTGGCTTTATGAGTTTATTCCTCATCTTGGGAGTTCTGCCTGTAAATTCTGCATTCATTGTGTCCACTATCACACAGTGAACAGCAAGTAGTACATCCTTCTCTCCAAGCTTTGTCAGCCTCACCTTAGGTCTGAGACCACTGAAGCATGTCCAGCTCTAAACCTTAGTCAGGTAATTCTACTGAGTAGATTGTCTTTCTAACACCTGGACATCAACCCTGCCCTGTGCTGCTCCCTCAAGACACCCTGCAGGCTCCAGGCCAGCTGCCATCTCCAGGGCCCAGCCTGGTGCTGGCAGAAGGCACTAATCTTTCAGATGTCCTGCCATGCAGGAGAACAAGAATGCGTGCACAGAGTGCAGAGTGCCCACCTGAAGCAGGAGGGACATTGTGTGTGAAGAGCCTGCTGCTCACTGAGGACACAGGCTTCCAGCTGGTGGGCAAAGGGCTGGGGGGACCTCAGGGCCTGTGTTTAGCAGGGGAGAGATGCTGCACAACTACAGCCAGAGGAGAGGATTGAGAACACATGCCAGAAGCAGCCCTACAGCCCCAGGGGCAGTGCAGAGGGACAGGCAGGAGCTGGTCCAGGCACTGGAGCTGAGGCTGCCCTGCAGCCCCTGGTGCAGCCCACTGTGAAGCAGCTGTGCCCCTGCAGCCCCTGGGGTCTGCAGTGAAGCAGAGATCCACCTGCAGTCTGTGGAGCACTCCATGCTGGAGCAGGTGAATGCGCAAGGGGGGATGTGACCATGTGGGAAGCTCATGCTGGAGCAGACTCTTGGCAGGACCTGTGGCCCCACAGCGAGCAGCCCGTGCTGGAGCAGGTCTGCTGGCAGGACTTGTGACCCTGTGGGTACCTGCACTAGAAGAGTATGTTCCTGAAGGATGGCACTCCATGGAAGGGATCCGCACTGGAGCAGTTTGTGAAGAACTTCAGCCCACAGGAAGGACTTATATTGGAGAAGTTAATGGAGGACTGTTTCCTATGGGAGGGATCCTACACTGGAAGAGAAAGAAGGAGCAGCAGAGACAACATTAATTGACCACAACCTGCATTCCTGTTTACCTCTGGTGCTGAAAAAGAGGAAGTAGAGAACTGAGACTGAAGTTGAGCCAGGGAAGAAGGGAGGGTTGGGAGAAAGGTGTTTAAAATTTGTTTTTTATTTCTCATTATCCTTCTCTGATTCAATTTGCTTGCATTGGTAATTGGTGAGTGACCCGTTCCTATTTTTATCTCAACACCCAAGCCTTCCATTACATTTTCTTTCTCCTGCCCAGCTAAGGAGGTGAGTGATAGAGCAGCTTTGGTGAGCACTTGGTGTCCAGCCAGGGCCAATACAGCACACTGTCGTTTGGTTCAATGTATAAATTTAATGCAGTCGCATCATTAATGAAAAAAATAGATAGCTGGTTTTTTTTAAACTTCATTCTGAATGTAAATCCCTCCCTCTAGGATATATTTTTTTTTCTTGTGGTTGTATCTATTCTTTCCTGCTCCTGCAGTTCTCCAGTGACAAGCTTCAGTTGAAACAGAAAGCTCAGTCCTATAGAGCTGCCCTCTTCTCTATCTTAGCTCATTTTATGAGCAGAATATTAATTTAATGGGTAGTTCAACTGGTGTTAATGAGTTAGTGTGTATCTGCATATTTCTTTTACCTTTTGACTAAACTTAGTGACAAGACATTGCTAACAATGCAATATCTTCTTTGAAATATCAGAACAATGTCAAGAATTTAAATTCATACACTTGAATTTGACCATCTCTTAAAATATTCAACAGCAGTATCTTTATATTCTGAAAAGATGTTATTAAAATGTCAATATTTGTTAGAACTACCCAGTGTTAGAGTGGGTACAGTACTGCTTTCACATTTCTATACTTTCATCAGACATTTTGGGGCAGCCTGGGTACCTCAAAATAATGGGGTATCTGCTAAGAGTGGGCAGCAGAGTGGATAAGAAAGATGTTGACATACGTGTTACTGTCCTCTGATAAAATTGTGAGCAGATTCCTTTGCACAGAATGTGATGAATTTCCTTCTGCCAGATGACATAATATCCTTTATCAACAAAGACAAGTGCTATGACTTTCAAAAATAATCTGGTTTCCCATCCTCCTTGAAAATCAAGAGGCTGGTCCTCATTCTACATATCTTTCTGTTGTTATCCTTACTGTTCTCAGCAACACACATATCAGTCTATCCCACAAATAAATGAACTGAGGCTCATAGACAGAATCTCTCCAGTCACATTGTAATCTATTTTGAGAGATTACTAAAGAGCAAAAGGATGCAACCTGTTATTGGTAGTAATTTTTGGATTAGCAATTCAGTGATTATTTTAAGTTATTCTTTCCATTATGTTAAAGTTCCAAGGCAACAATCTCTGAAAAAGTGAGTTAGCTTTTTTTTCCTATTTGCAATAGTACTAATCTTATCTGGAGCACTGGAGAGGGTTGGAATTATCCTTAGAGAAAATAAAATCTGACTTGTGTGATGTAATATTCCCTGATGTGTGCAGTCATTTGAATTTTCATACTAGTGAGATATTGTGCCATAAACCATGGCTGCCTTTAGACAAAAATAAGCAGATTCAGTTCACTGATTGAGGCAATTTTTATAGGTGAGGGTGCAGTTCCTTAACATCTGGTGTCCCAGGAGACACATTGATAAATGTGGTACTGCAAGGTCAGCTGTTACTGATGCAATGCAGGTTTGATTGACTTTCGTTACATAGAGTTCTTTTTCACAAGCATATTTGTTTGGGGTTTTTAACCTATAAACTACTGGGGTGTGGGGGCTTTGGTGTTTTGGGTTTGTGTTATTTTTACCCCCTTTGTTCTGAAGAAGTAAGGGAAAATGGAGTGTTCAATAGGAAGAGAAAAAATGGTATTTGCTGCAGTTTCCATTTTATTGGAAATAGCCATATGGGCAGGCAGATTTAGAAGTCAGATCCTCCTGCTAATCATTCCTGTTTTCATTGTAGGATGACTGACATGTAGCTGGTATATCCACAGTAAGCCAGAGCTTTTGAGCTCTCTTGTGTTGCTGCAGTAGAGACAAATTCAATTTCCTGAATAGTAAATTGGGCAAGGCTGTGTACCACAGGTGTCCTGCACTGACACTGTTGAGGAAGTTATCAGAGGGTATAAAGAAAGCCACAGATCAAAACAGTCTGGTTTCTTTCCTCCCTCCTCTCATTGTAAGATACCTCCAGCCCCCAGCATCTTTCAGCCCTTTGGGATAATCATCCAGTGAGGATTCAATATTTTAAATTGTATTTTCCTTGCAATAAATGTCCTTGCATTTACTACCAAGGCAGTGAGATCATTTGGACTGCAGGGACTCCTTGCCATCAAGGTGTAAATGTTTGTAACTTGGAGAATGTGGGAAAGGTTGTTGTTGCTGGGATGGAATGTATGGCAGTGCAATCCTTTGATGGTGCAATCCTGGGTGCACGGATCCTTTCCCAAAAATAACTCACAGATTTCACTTCCTTGAGATGAGCATTATGAAACTGGACCTATTTAATGGTGATATTTTCCTCCCACAAGAGTTATGTGGAGAATATACGGTTGGGTTAATAGTGAAGTAAAAGAATCAGTGAAGAACTATGAGAAAGTTCCGAAAAACATACCAAATAGGAGACTATCCCTTTTGTTTTGCCCTTTTGTTTTTAGCAACACAAAACTCTTATTATTTAGACTCCCTTATTTAAGAGAGGCTAAATAAATTGTCAATGGGTTGTATCCATAACCATGGGCATACACCACAGGCTTGGAAAAGACCCTGGCGGTCGTGGTTGACAGTGGCTGAACATGAGTCAGTTGTGACCCAGTGACCAACAAGGCCAATGGCATCCTGGCCTGTATCAGCCACAGTGTGGCCAAGAGGATCATGGCAGTGAGTGTCCCCTGCACTCAGCACTGGAGAAGCCACACCTCAAGTCTCATGTCCAGGTCTGTCCCCCCATGTCCAAGGAGTACTTTGAGGTGCTAGAGTATGTCCAGAGAAGGGTCCAGAAAGTGTCCAAAAGCCATGTAGATGTGGTGCTTAGGAGTGTGATTAATGATGGTCCCAGCAGTGCTGGGTTAATGACTGGACTTGAGGTAGTAACCTAAGTTACCCTATGATTCTACATAAAGAAAGTAGGTTTGATTCTCTTGTCTGCAAAGACAGATATTCTTTCAGAAAGTAACTCCTAATGGTATCCTAATTATGGTTCAGCATCAATTTCAGGGACAACTTTGCTTCTCCCAACAAATACCTAATATACATGCTCATGTCAGCCTGTATGCACCATGTTAAAACACATCTCTGAGTCAGGGCAACTGAGGTTCTCATTAATAAATCCCTAGGGGTGCTTGAAATGACATGACAAGATGCATATATGAACCAGGTTTATTTTTAAATCAATTTGGTTGCAATGGAAGGGAGGCATATAGCCATCTTGGTCCTCTCCATAAAAAAGAAATATAATGAAGAAAATAGACAAGGAAAAGAAAGAAGTGGAAAGAACAAGAGTAGATAAGGGAGAGAAAAAATATCACCACCATAAATCCAGCAACAAGACCTGACAGTTGTGATTTCAATGTCCATGGCTGGAGTGATTGTCGAAGTCTCGATCCACTGAGGGTGGCATTGAGGGTAGCACAACAAAGAGTTTGATGGATTATTTACATCCACACCTACTGGGAACACCCTGATATTTCACTGAGGGGGGGAGTTTTACACTGTTGGATGCAGTTGTAGCAATCAGAAGGAAGGAATACCTTCCAGCTTACCTGTGAGTCCGGGATACCTCCCCTAGGACAGAGGGGAGTTTTACACTGCCTGCCTTATCGGGAGGGAGGAATCTGTCAGGATAAAAAGCTTTACCCCACCTCTGCAGGATCTGCTTCTTACAGGCCTTTCCTCTTATCTGGCATGAAAATCCTTTGTTTAAGACATTAGTCCTGGATTATCAGGAAAACAATAGATTGCAGGACTCACCCAGCCCATCAAAGCAAACTTACGTAGATCACACACCAGACTGACAAAATTCACTCAAAATAATAACTTGGAGTAAAATTGGCTGAGATTTACACCTCAGTTCATGGACATACAGGATCACTGGAAAGAAAAAAGAAATCTAAAAAAATTCATATACATATACATATATGTGTATATATATATATATGTGTGTGTGTGTGTGTATATATATCACTCCAAACAATACAGAAAAGCAAGTTGCATACTTAATACCTTTATTTGTCTTCTCAGAAGAAAAGTATGGATTATGTAAGCACCATAGGACCCACAATCTTCATTCCTCCAGTGTTATCTCGTTGGGATGGCAGAGGCTTTCCTGTCCTGATGTGTTTTAATGTAACTTTTTCAGGAAAATGTTTTCATGCACTGATCAAAGACAGAAGGTATGCGTGCTACAGATGCCAACTCCCTTCTTTTTAATCATTTTAAAAGTAAAAAGGTACAAACTGCAGCCTGTTTAGAATGTTGCTTGCTTTTCATGTTGTCACTGTCAGATGTCTGTAGTGTCTCGAATATGAGGGTGCATGGGATGAAGGAAAAAGTAAGGCTGTTTCTCCCTACTACATTTAATCAAACTAAAATGGGAGAGAAACTGAGTTCTCTCAGGCACTCTCAACAATCTATGTTGGAATTTTTGTAGCCTTAAACCAGGACCAGGGCATTGATTGCAGAAGGTTAACTGAAGTTTCAGAAGTTTTTTAGAGCTTTTCTCCAATAAGCATAGAAAATCTTTCAGTTTGGTGGGGATGGAGTAAAGGAAAGAGAAAGCTGTAGAATTCTAGCACAGTTTTAATACTGAGAAAAAGCTAAGCTAGAGTCATTGTGATATGTAGAGCTCTTTCAGTTTCCCTAAAGTCAGAGATAATTGAAGCTAATTTTTAAGAGCTTTTCTCAGTAGTATACCCATTTTTCTTGAGCTCAACTTCTTTCCACCCAACCTTTGTTTTGCTCTGCTTTTAAACAGAATGTAGAGTGTTTTCAGGCAAAGCACACTTACCAGTGATTTCACCAGACAATGATTCTCTCAGCTCTATGTGAATGCAGTACAGACCTGTAGTTATAGCAAAAAATGGCTTCAGTAGCCATTAATAGCACTCCAGAAACTATCATGACAGTCCTCTGCTGCGTGATGAATATCAGCGTTAAGAACCTGATTCCAGTATATGTCGTATTTTCAATGTGATGCAACTTTTGAAAAGCTACCAGTACCTTCCTATTACTCCAACTACGATTAAAGCTAGTATCAGGGAGAGCAGTATTTTCATGTAAAGCTGCAGTGTCTCTACCTAAAGATCTTTTACCATCTGGGTCACCATAGATGACTTTGCCTTGGAGGTTTCTCATGCACATACTTTTTTCATCTGCTTTGGCAACCATCCTGCATTAATTGCAGAGTGGTTAGAAGGCAAGGAAGGTTTGTGCTCTTCAGTTTTCAGAAGACCTTCTATTCTCGAGGCAAAGTCCTTGACTGCACTGAAAAGAAATTAATAATACAGCTGAAACTTTGTAACTTTTCTAAATCAGTAGAGAATGTATTTAATGGCTAGATTTCTGTGTTTATGATCCCAATGCAGTTATAAAATATACCACGGTAATGCAATAACTGTATTTTTTTAATGAAGTAGCAGGGCTGGATCTTTCTTCTGAGTAACAGTTTTGATAAAGGGCTGATCTGGCTGTGATCTGGGTTAGAAGAATGTGACAGCTGACCATGCAATGCTGTTACAGGGACAAGAGGTGACACTGACCCAAAGGGTGCAAAGCAATTGATGAAGAAACTTAAAATAAATCCACTTTTGTTTTGTTTCCCAGTTAACTCTCTGTCTATTCAGAAGCTGGTCTTGGCCTTAACTCATTTAGCAATGTTAAAAGGACAGTGAGGCAGAGAGGTAACTTTTCAAAATGCATGCATTGGTTTTTCATACACTGTGTGCTGATTAACAGCACATACACATGGTTTTGGCACTTCTTTTATCAAGACCCATTTTTCTATGAAGACTCCAATTAAAGTTTCTAGCACCTACTTCAAAAGTAGCTTTTTTTGCTAAGATCAGCTTGGGCTCCTACAGTGGCTGGTAGTTCCCAGCTGGTGAGAATTCAGTTATCTAGTTCATGTGTTTTTCAGCCAACTGAATACTCTGTGTCTATCCTGAATTCCCCTGTACTGCAACTTGGTACCATAGGTTTTCCACAGTAAGTTCTGAATAGGTCTGCTGGTGCTACTGAGAGATTTATAACGAGTTAAAAAGTAATGTCTCAAAACAGAAAATATGGCAGTGACAATGTCACTGCCCCAGAGTGCTTATTTTCTTGGCACTGTGTGCTGATGCTAGACTAGTTCATTGACTAGCATGTTCCTAGTGAACCTTTAGAATTCTGGCATTGAATTCAGTTTTGCTTGCTATATTGGCTGGGCATGAAACCAAAGGAAAATAATATATCTATGTTTATCCAATTTCTTGTTTGTATTTTAGCCTCTTTATATGTACATAAACTAAAACACTGAGTGAAAGAAGCATCTAGTGTTTCCATATATATTTATACTGTGACTATAAAAGGTATTGTCTTCCATTTTACAAACCTAATTTTCAAATGAGAATCTCATCATTGATCAAACAAATGACAAACTGATTTCTCTTCTCTGTCCCAATTTATTTAGAAGTGTATGAAATATGCCCAAGTGAAGCAAAATGGTTGAATATCACATTTCAATCTACAATGTTACTGTGTTTTCATTAAGAAAAAGAGTAAACTTTCATATACTGTTGTGTATATTAATGAAAAGTTGTACACATTAGTGAAAAGAAAGAATCTGCAGTTCTTTTTGTCTCCAAAGCTTCTGTTGAGAATAGCATTCAAATATCTGTCTCTATACAGAAGAGATTATTCCATATAGTAAACGAAGCAGCATAGACTGGACTCCATGACCCAGAAAGACTACCAATTTCGTCTGAAATTAATGGGAATTTTTACTTAGCAGACTTGCAGAGCCTTCACAGCACCTACATTTGGCAAACCAACATGAGCAGAACAGGTAGGAATATGAGACTCTCAGATAGTGTGGTCTATTTAAATCACAAATTTAAAATGCTCAAGGAGTGTTGCCCCAAAACTGGTCAGACTGGAGATTGAGACAGTTGGCTGGATTAAACAGGGCTTAAGGAATTGAGATCCCTGAAATATTNAAGGAGCCGCGCTGGGAGCTCTCCTGGCAGCCTCTCCTCCTGCCCAGGGCTGGGATGGAGAAGGAGCCGCGCTGGGAGCTCTCCTGGCAGCCTCTCCTCCTGCCCAGGGCTGGGATGGAGAAGGAGCTGTGCTGGGCCCAGCTGGGAGCTCTCCTGGCAGCCCCAGCCCTGCAGGGTTTGAGCCAGGTGGCTCGGGAGAGGCGAGCCTCCATCACCTGGGGCTTCTCTGGAGGAGCTGCAGGGATTGCACTTCCTAGGGTTAGTAACAGAGGGGTGCTCAGACATTGAGGATGTTTATCAGCATTTTCTGAAGGGCTCCTGATGGGTAGTTCATGAGTTACATCGCTGAAACTGATCTCAAAAGTGTAGCTCACTGATTGCCAGTTAATTACATGTCAAAAATAAAGGAATAAACCACTTTGATCCTGATTTGGTTTAACACCATGAACATTTTTCCCCTGTGATACAGAGTTTATTCGAGTAACTGAATAGAACACAAGCAGACACAAAAAGCTAGGAAGGTTTTTCTGAAATTGTGTATACATACACTATATGTAGCCATAAAGGAGCTTAATCATTGTAAGTGTAGAAATTATCTGTCTTTGGACATCAAAGATTGTGTGCCAGCAATTTTTTTCTATATGCATGTTTGAAAGGCTGAATTTCAAGAACTGAATCTTTTCAAGTGGAGATGCCTGATATCTGCAAAATGTACTTTGTTATTCTGATGGCCTACAGCACTTTCCTAAATCTACCAAAACATAACAGACAGTTGGATGGATTTGGCTGACAAAGCTGGTGACATGCAATATGCAAAAAAAAAGAAAAAAGAAAAGAGGTCAGTTAGAAA
>VXBQ01017058.1:0-11150 GCA_013400175.1 Phainopepla nitens
CGCGGATCGCGGATCCCGTCCCGCGGGTTCCCAGCGCTGGAGGAGGGACGCGGAGCTGTTGGAGCGGGCGCCGAGTCGGGCGCTGGGGTGGAGCAGCTCTGCTGGGGGATTGGGGTTGTTCCGCCTGGGGAAGGGAAGCTCCAGCGAGACCCTAAAGCGCCTTCCGGTGCCCCAAGGGCGTCTGTCATGAAAATGGGGACAGACATTTTAGCTGCACCTGTTGCGGTAGGACGGGGGATAATGGTTTCATACTGGAGCAGGGTCGGTTGGGTTGAGTGGAAGAAAGAAATGTTTACCATGAGGGTGTTAGAACACCGGCACAAGTTGCTCAGGGAGGTGGTGGAAACATTCGGTGTCAGGCTGGACCAGGCTCTGAGCAACCTGCTCGAGTCTGAGATGTCCCTGCTCGTGATGACCTTTAAAGGCCCTTTCTAACCCCAGATATTCTGTCATTCTCTCCTTCTGCCAGTTTTATTTTGGCTCTCAGGGGTGACACAGCGGAGGCGAGTCAGGAAGGGGGTGGGCAGGTGCTGGGTTCCACAGCACTGGGCTAAAACGTGTCTGATTAAATTGCGATTCACTGTTGGTGCAGTGTTACCTGCCCAGGTGGGACACTGTGTGCACTGAGATAAAACCTTGCAGTGCTGTTTGTCAGCTGTGCCCGGGGGCTCTGCCTGGACAGAACTTGTGCCAGGGAGCAGGAGTACACGCTCCTTCCACGTGTTCTTTTCAGAATCACAGCTCAGGATTGATTTTTCTTTCCTAATATGTGTTCAGGGATGGAACTGAAAAGCTTCCGGAGCTTTAGATGGGGTGACTCACCTGCTGTGGTGTACAGGCCAAAGTAGGGCCCTGGTAAGTGGTTTTGCAGGTCCTAAATGGGCTCTGTGGTCAGGGAGACCTTGTTTGGTGACATCTTTAGGCTCAAGCCTTTCCTGTGTTCCCCAATGAAGGAATTAACCTGGCATAGTAGAGATTTTTTTCATCCAGACTGTTCAGAAGTCCATCTAGGATGTGATTTTTAGAAAGTTCATTGGTTTTAAAAAGATGATGTATTAAACATACTTTGACAATGCAGTGAGTAAAGAAGTCAGATGGTCTTGTGACCCATGTTTTTAAATTCCGGATTCTACATTTTGTGGTATATCATAGAGTGACAGAGTGATTTTGTTTGGAGGGAACTTTAAAGCTCATCCAGTGCCACCCCTGCCATGGCAGGGACACCTCCCACTGTCCCAGGGTGCTCTGAGCTCTGTCCAGCCTGGCCTTGGGCACTGCCAGGGATCCAGGGGCAGCCACAGCTGCTCTGGGCACCTGAGCCAGGGCCTCCTCACCCTCACAGGGCAGTGATATGCCAGTGACATGCACAGAACTTGGATCAGGGTTTATTTTATTAGCAATTAGCAGGATTATCTGAGTCCTGCTGTGTCCGTAGGATACAGGTGTGGGAACCACTGTGTACAAACTGGAATATCACTTCTTGTTGTACACATTTTAGGAATGCTTGTTGGTGTGCTTTGGTGTAGAAAGAGCTCGTGTTTGGACTGTTGCAGTAAAAACTTTTAGATGATGTGAGCAAGGTGCAGGAGCATCTTTCTTGTGAGGAGAGACTGTGGGGCTGGGCTTTGTTAGTCTGGAGAGAGGAGGACTGAGGGGGGATCCCATCAGTCTGAATGTGAATATGTGAATATTTCCAGGGAGGATCAGAGGATGGTGTCAGGCTCTTTTCAGTGGTGCCCAGGGCAGGACAAGGAGCAGTGGCCATAAATCGTAACACGAAAAGTTCCACCTCAGTGAGGAAGAAATTCTTTCTGTGGGGAGTGACAGAGCACTGGAGCAGCTGCCCAGGGACAGGGGTGGAGTCTCCCTCTCTGGACACATTCCAGACCCACCTGGACACATTCCTGTGTCACTGCTCCAGGTGACCCAGCCTCGGCAGGGGGTTGGATCAGCAGAGGTGCCTTCCAGCCCCAGCTGTTGTGGGATTGTGGGAGTGTCCTGTAGGGCTGTGGGATCCAGCTGTGGTGGCAGCTCAGCCTGCACCAGCACAGGAACTGCCAGCAGCTCAGCTGAGGATGGGCCATGGAGCAGCAGAGGCATTTTTGTGGGTAGCTCTCTGCACCTTGAGAGTGGAATCAGCACGGGAGAGGGTTACCAGTAAATCAGATAGAAAATGGACATTCTGAGCCTCCTGAGAAGCAGCACAGTGCTTAGTCACACAGGTTCCTTCCCTGTTTTGGTAGTCACAAAGTGTGAAGTGTTACTTCCACTTCTGCTGATCCTCAAGTCTCCTTCATGATGAGCAGGTGCTTTTTCATGAAGGAAGAATTAAGGGGAAGTGGTACCTGTAGCTGTACCTGAGGCAGGTTGCACTTTGCTGCAGCTCTCACTGCTGGATTGTGTGCCTGCTGTCTTTCAGCATCTCTTCACATAGACCAGAGAAGTACAAAGTGATATTTTCCTGGTTGCTTTCTTAATTAGTTTCAGAGTTTGCTCAGTGAGAGCTGTCAGGACTTAAAGTAGTATATATGTGTATTTATTGGTTAAAAACTGTGGAAATTGAAGGTGAGGTCGGTGCCCAAAGAGCAGTTCTCTGAGTGACAGCTCCTTTCCTGATGGAAAGGAAGAGCAGTGAGGATGCTGGAGACAGGGCTGTTGGGTCTGGATCAGCATCTCTGCTCCTGCCAGGCTCCCACTCCTTCAGAGCCACAGCTAAAGAAGGCAGAAGAATCATCTCAGTTCCTGAGAGTTAGAGAACCCCTGACTAAAGCTTAAAAGAATTATCTGAAGTTGTGGTTTGCTGTGTTAGAAACAAGTCCTTGGTGGGTTCATACCTGTTCTGCTGGTGAAAGAGGTTTATTTTGTTGTTGATTACTTTTATGTAGGGAAAAAAATAGAAGATTCCTGTTTAATATATTTAAAACATGAATTTTTTTAACATGAAAAGTAGCATTTCATATGCAGTTTTATGTCTTAATTGGTTCCTTTTCCCAGTGGAATAAATAATGGGAATGTGCATTTTATTTGGTGGCTAGATTATTTCTTAGTGGTATTTCAGCTGTCTAACTGGACTCCTCCTTTCAGGTTGAATACAAGAAAATGCCTGAATTTGTATCACAGTATTCTGGAAAAAAAAAAAATCTGATTTCTAAGTTAGAGATTTCAGACTGTAACAGATACTGTGAAACAACTTTTCCTGCACCCACCGCTGCTCCTGCTGCTGGAGGAGAGGTTGTTTTGTGGTTTCACTGCCTGGACGAGATATTTACAATCTCTCTTAAGAAGATTATCTCGGTAGAGAGAGCGTGGGGCTCTCCCAGCTCCTTGGGAATGGCACAGTTACAACTAGGCTGAAAAACCAAGTGAGCTGAAAAACCTCTGCAGCTGGTTGTGTGTGTAAACTGGGGAACAGCACATTTACTACCCAGAGCTGATGTGTGGTACCATAAATTGGTTTGGTGTGCTGAATTCAGCTCCTGTACCCAGTGTTGTATTAATCACACCTGAAGTTCTTTTGTTTTTTTTTTAATTTGCTGTGTGAGGAGCACATAAAAGGTCTGATGTGTGTGAGGAGGTGACATGTCCCTTACACTGAGTTTGGTGGTAGTTACTGTATTTTCAGTCTAGAAGAATGAAAATTCCTGCATCAAATAAGGCTGTTTAAGCTGTGTGAATGCAGCATCTTAACTTTTATTAAACTGGATGTGAGTAGACATTACCTGAACTCTCTTGATTCTTTACTCTTCTCCTGTGTTAATATGTGAGGCTCATGAAAATATGCTGGAGCCCAGCATGAGTCCTGGAAAACATTCAGTTCATATTCTGGACTTAATAAAATTTTTGCTATGAAACTTAAATTTCAGTCTAAATTAATAGTGTATTGTAAAATATTTCCATCTGAGAACATTAAGTCGTGTTATTTTTATAAGAATTAATATTTGTGGCAGCTGTAAATTTTTTTTCCTATTAAAATTATGTATTGTCAGTTCAGTGTGTGATAATTGTGATATAATCAAGGATTGTTCAAAAAACAAAAAACTGAGTTAGGAGTGGACCTTAATTTTTTTAAATGTGTTTTTATTCTGACAGATTTCAGTTTGACAGCATTGCTCCCTTGACCTGTGAGGGTTTGTTTTAAGGTCTGATCACTGAAATTAGAGCAGGGTTTTGATGTCTGGCTGTGCAGAAATATACTTGGACCCTTGCTGCGCTGAGAGAAATAAATATTATGCACGTGGAGTAGCTACTATTGGAGTTGTTCTCACCCAATAAATGGGAGCTGGCAGAGATTCATTCCTGAGAAGGCTGATTCCCTGCCAGGCCTGAGCCCAGAACGGAAGCTGGAGTCACTGGATTGCACAAGTGCCTGCAAAGATTTCCAGAACTGGGGAGTTTCGTTGTCTTTGTAATAGTGTGAACATCTGAGAGGACTTCAATTATCTTATCTTTAATTATCTTATCGCTCAGTGCTTCTGTGGGGGAATCAGTCTGGTATTGCCACCTGAGCCAAGCCTGTGTGTGGAACCAGGTGTCTCAAATGATGCTGCTGGCTGGACAGAAATTGGGATTTGGGAGGCTGATTGTCAGGGGATGATGTGACAGAGTTCAGGTTTGTGCTCATTGGTGTCTCACAGGGATCAGCAGGATTTGAAGCCATTCTTTGGCACCAGTGTGGCTGGAGTGGAGCATCAGGTGGGGTGGCAGGGCCAGGTGTGTCCAGCCCCGCCCCTGGCCCTGAGCCGGTCTGGTGAGAGGTGACAGCAGGTTCCTGGGAGCAGGTGTGTGGTGACAGGGGACAGCAGCAGGTTCCTGGGAGCCTGCTGCAGGTGTGTGGTGACAGGGGACAGCAGCAGGTTGCTGGGAGCCTGCTGCAGGTGTGTGGTGACAGGGGACAGCAGGAGGTTCCTGGGAGCCTGCTGCAGGTGTGTGGTGCCTGCAGGGATGGGCAGTGTTGGGCCATCCTCCCGGGGCCGTGGGGAACAGCAGTTCCTTTATTCCTGCTGGCACTGTCTGTCCCTTTGCTGTGCCCCTGACCCACAGGCAGGGTCTCTCCTCACACCCAGCGAGCTGCAGCCCCCAGCAGTGGGTCAGCACCCCGGGCTGTGCCCCAGTTTGGGCTCTGCTCTATGCTGGGAGCCCTGTGCTGGCCCCCTGTGAGCAGGGATGGCTGTCCTTGTCCTGCTGGTGCAGCCTGGGACACATTGCTCTCCTATGAAGGATGTGCTCTTGGCTGCTGTCCAACTTGTTGTCCATAACACACTTTAAACATCTTATTTTAGAGTATTAAGTGAGGTCAAAGTTACTTTTTTATCCTAGTTTTTTTAATAGTTTCGGTACTCAGAATGTTATGAAGCAGCTAAAAAATTGATAAAGAATTTTGTGCTGCACATCAGAGCTGATGTTAAAGAAGTTGGATCTCATGAAAATAGGAATTTGGGTATGTAAGTAGAGGTGTTCAGGAACACAAGTGTTTGGGGGTCAATATTTGAATAAACTTTGAATATATAAATTTGAACTGCTGGAAAGACTCCCCACGATGTCCCAGCAATGGAGAGGATCCACTGGGTGCCACTGAGGTGCAAAAGGGATTTTTGGATCTCATGCCTCCTGTGCATGCTCTGCCCTGCCTTGTTCATGTCCATGATCTCATCAGATCTCTGCCATCCTCATTCAGATCAGTAACTCTCTTAATTATTCCAGTGTTGCTCTCTGTTCTCTGTGAGATGGCAGTGGGGTTGGGTTGGGCTGTGTTGTGTTTATTTTAAGTTGATTCAAGTCAGCTTGGACTTGAAGCCAACAAGTGAATGTGGAGCCCTCAGTGTGGTGCTTCTTATAAAAGTTCCTTATTTTGCTTTAGCTCCTGTGGTGATTTTAGGCAGTAAATGAGTTTCCAGGGCTCCTTGTGTGTTCCTCTTTCTTTATTTCCTTTTTAGACCCTCTCTCCCAGGGCTGGAGGCTCCCAGAAGGCTTCTGTAGTGTTTGTAAACAAAAACTAAAAAACCAGATTGAGAGGATGGTTGTAGGTTAGGGTTTGGTGGGGGAACAGGGTAATTCTTACTGGCTCAGTTGTAGAGCTGGTCTCTGAAACATCTGGGGGAATTCCAGAAGGAAATGCCCACAGGGATGGGCAGGGAGCAAAGAAGATCCAGAAAATTCCAGTTTTTTCTTGTCCAAAAGCAGTGGGTATGAGTTGAACACACACTGATGCCTGAATATCAAGCTGGAGTGGGGACAGTGGCCAAAGAGTTGACATGAGCTTCCACTGGAGTGTCTCTGTTTTGATCCTACAAGACTGGAAATAGAGAGAAATGAACCTACAAGACTGGAAATAGAGGGGAATGAACCTTTCCCCTTCCTTCACTGTAGCTCTCAAGCATCCTTGAAATTTGGCAATATTTCAGTATCGTTGATATTGATATGTCAGCCTGGAGAAAGCAATTCTAAGCAGGTTTTTAGTATTTATCTTATTGAAACTAGTTCAAGATGAAACCTGTTGAAAAAATTATGTGTTTTGAGATGCATTCAGAGGAACATAGTTACCCTTGGGAGATGTTAAACTTAAATATATAAAAGCTTTTCACAGAGTTCTGAGTTACAATTAAGAAAAATACTTGTGTTGCAGCTTTAGGTGTGACTTGGGAATGGTAGATTAAAACATCTTCCACTTGAAATCTGAAGGTTTTTTCAGTGTTCCACAGTGATTTGCTGTGGATTGTGATGCAGAGTTTTTAGCAGCCTTTCTGTTTTTAGGAAAACAAAATCAACTTTCCTCCTCAGTTTACTTCAGTGTTGTGCTTTCTGACGTGCTTTGATGTCTGTGGTGTAGTTCAGAGTGCTTTATCTACACCATAAGCAGTTAAAAGGATTACAGAGATGCTGCTCTCATTAGTGTTCTTAAAGTCTTTGGCAAATCAGGAGGTCTAATGTGCAATGTAAGGAGATGTCCTGCAGTTGTGTAAGTGATGGGGAGATCTGTGTGCTGGCACTCCCTGCTGGGACAGAACCTTCTCCTGGGCTCTTGGGGCAGGTCCTGGCCTCAGCAGAGCTGGAGCCTCCAGGAAGGTTCTTGTTGTGTCCTTAGTGTCACTTCACCTCCTGCTTGCCGTGGCCTGGGCTCCCCCTGGGGCAGGAGCAGCCCTTCCCAGGACAGGGACGTTCCCAGGACAGGGACATTCCCAGGACAGGGACATTCCCAGGACAGGGACATTCCCAGGACAGGGATCATCCTTGGGATGTGCCACAACTCCCACTGACATCGGTGTGGGCTCTGTCCCAGCTCCCATCGCTGTGCTGGGGAGAGCTGTTCCTCCAACCCTGGGGATCCATCCCTGACCACATTCCTGTGTTTCTGGCTGTGCTCTGTCCTCAGCTCCTGAGTTCTCTGTCTCAGGAGACTCCACAGGAGGGAGGCACAAGGAATCTGGGAGCCTCTTTCCTCCCTGAATGCCAAGCTGTGGCAGGGAGGAATGGCTCAGGTGAGACGGTGAAAGCCATCTCCCTTTGAGCAGGGTTGGCAGTGCCAGGCAGGCTTTGGAGACTCACAATCCAAATTTCCAGGTAGGAAACCATTCCTGCTTCTCCCTGCAGTCAGCCTGAGACAGGGTGAAAGGAAAAAGAGAACTCAATTTTGGCTGAGTGCTGTGTGTAGCAGCTGATGGAGGACAGGGAATGTGTGTGATTGGAAATATTTTTGCTGTTCTACAGAAGTGTGGGACCAAAAGCAGAATCTGATCTGAACTGCATCATTAATTGGGAATAGGACATAAGGGAAGGGGAAATGTGGTGCAGAAAGCTCTCTCTGCAGTCCTGTGCAAGAGGGGTGATGAGTATTTGTGCTCATGGTTGTTACAGGTCTTGCACACTTGAGGTGTGTGGTAGAAACAAGTGGAAAAATGGGAAATATCCTCTAAAGTACAGCTAAAGAAGCTTGAAAGCCCACTCCTGTTAGCTTATGAAATAGTTAATAATTTCCTGTGGCCTTGTAGGTCGAAGGGATGATTCTCCCTGAATTTCTTCGTGGAAATGCTGATATCCACAGGAGCATCTGTGGGTGGCTGGTGAAGTTTTTAGGGTGCTGCATTGTTCTTTTTTTCAGGACCTGAAGTGTAACTGTGTTCCTGTAGTTAATGCTGAGGGCAGGATTTTGGTGACAATGTTCTGTAAGGCCAAAAGGAACTGCTGCACAAAGTGTTTCAGACCCTCAGTGCAGAGTTTCACGTGGTGTGGTCAGAACTTCCTGAAAGAAACTTCCCTTTTCTCAGCTCTTTGCTTCAGAGCTGCTCCTGACCTCTGGAGCAACCATTTGCAGCTCAAAAATAACATGAAGCCATCTCTGAGGACATAGGAAATCTTGATGGTAATAATTAGGCTGGAGGGAGATCATAAACCAGTCTGACCTTCATAATTTGTGTGAATGTGTCTTATTCTAATTCAGCTGGGATTTGAAAAATAAGATTGATCTTTAAACAGTAGTTTTTACTATGTGCTAATGCTTTTGGAAAGCAGAGTTATAGTGGGAATGTTTGTACCAGGACTAATGTGTGTGATTTGTTTGGTGCAGAAAAACAACACAGTAAGTTCTGCTGGAGTATAAATAGAATGGTACTTTTATTTTTACTTTTATTTTCTTATATAAGATTTTTTTAATTGAAACTGACGGTGAAAACTTGTTTTTCTCAGAGGTTATGTAAACATTTGAACCTTAGTTTGTCCTAAAATACATTCTCACTAAATTTTTGCAATAAACTTTGTTAGCTCAAAAATTATCTCAAGTTTTGACAGCTAAGATTTTCTTTTTTTCTATGTAAATGCTATTTCAGTGTGATTTTCTCTACTTTTCCCTCCTGCCTCACAAAATTATCCACATCTGTATCTTTTCAGTACATTTGTTTTCTTGTACAAATGGTGCTGCAGTAATTTGTTTTTTATTAGATTAAAAGACCAGGATATGATATATTTAGTGGCTCATATATTATTGGAAAGCTACTGTTGGAAATAAAGGGTGTTGAGATGTGAAAAAGGAGTGTGAGGTGCTAAATGAGAATTACAAGGACTTGTCTTTGGGCTGTGATCTCTTGAGGTGTGTGCAGAGCACGGGGGGCACTTTGTGTGCAGGTTTTACTTGAATTTAAAGGTGCAAAAATTGACTGTGAGAGCAGGACCTGGGACTGCCCATCCCCTGTGTCCCCTCTGACAGGGGCAGAGGAGAAGGTGGGATTACCCCTGGCCAGAATCCAGCCTGTGGGCTCTCACTTGGATGCTTTTTATTGGAGCTTGCATTGGTTTGGCTGCATTAAAACCAGCCCAAAAGTTGCCTTACATGAAGGGCTTTTCATCTGTACAATTTGACTTGCTGTTGTCTGGAGATTACAGATCTTGAGCTTCTTCTGTTTTGTTCTTTTCCTGAAATATTTTGTGTGTTTGACCAAGGCAGCACTAAAAATCAAGTTTAGGTTTGGTTTGGATGGAGTAATTTTAATGGTAAATATCTGAAATTTTTGTTCTGTAAGTATATACACATCAGCTGCTGCATGGCTTTCAGCTGCTATTCCCTGAAGAATTTTATCTCTCAGTGGTAAGAAAACCTCAAAGTTCTGCATATGGGGAAGGTTTCACTGTGTGTGAAAGCTCTTGTATGCGTAGCTGCTGCAGTTCTGGTTATTTTTCATATCCTGCTCTTGAGATTTGTTTGGTTTGCTGAGACAGGGGATTTTCAGCTGGATTATTGTTGCTCTGCAGTGAATCTCCTGTGTTCTGAAGCCATCATTAATTTTAGCACTTGAAAAAATTAATACTACTCCACTACTAATGTAATTAATCTGCCTGAAATAAGTCCTGCTGTCCTAATTGAATATCCACAAAGGAGCTGAGCATCATTTAATTACACTTCTCAAAGTTGTTTTACTGTATGAAAATACCCAATGGCTTGGAAAGCTTCTTGAAGAGTATATTCTTAATAAATTGTATAGGAATTTGATTTAAGATCAAATGACATTTTGGCTCAAGTGTGAGCCACTACCTAAGTTATAAATAGGTTTTCAAACCTTTATAGGGGTTGTTGGTAGACATCTTTAAATGTCAGTTTGGTTCATATAGTAACTTCTTTGCAGCTCTGCTGAGGATTTTAAATTAATTTAGTGATTACAAAGGATAACAAAGCAGGGTGCTGGTATTTTATTGCTTCATCTGCCTCCCTGACCTCATGGAAATAGATTATATTAGAAATCTTCCTGGGAGAACCCTGAGACATGCTACTGCCATGGTGTTTTCAGGAACATCACTGAAGTCACCTCAGCCAGCTGGGCACTGTCCTCTTAATGCTTGTCTTGAGACAGGCTAGACTGTTCTAAAAAATAATTAAAAAAAAAAAAGTGTCTTGATCTAAATAATAAATAAGTGTCATAATCTAAAATGAACAAGGGAAAAAAATTAAACATTTGCTTGGGGACAACAAATGACTTTGCTAAAAAGATAGGATTTTTGGGAAGAAATAAGTAGGAAACACTGAATATGATGTAGAAATTATCCCAGCTAGGTGGGGGATCCTTTTCTGTAGAGGTTTGTGGGGGTTTTTTTGGATTAGTCGAGGGAGTCTGTTTTGGAGTGAAACCTGTTCCACACCTGTAGTGGCTGGTTTTTAATGACAACACCAACCATGGAATCCTTTCCCCAGGTGAAAGGAGGAGTGTGCTCTGTGTCCTGTGCTTCTGGGCAGGTCGATGTGTGGGTTTGGTTGCCCTAAGAGCGTGTGGGGTCTGTGTTTTGCAGTGGGGGTGATCCGGTGCCCCATCTGCCGCCAGGAGTGCCGGCAGATCGACCTGGTGGACAACTACTTTGTGAAGGACACCTCGGAGAGCCCCAGCAGCTCCGACGAGAAGTCCGAGCAGGTAGGGCCCTCCTGCCTGCCCCAGCCTCTGCTCTCCGGGCCTGGCACTGCTCCCCACGGGGATTCTGGTGCCTTTACCCCAACCCTTTCTGCTCTCTGGGCCTGTCAGTGCTCCCCAGAACGATTCTGGTGCTTTATCCCTAACCCTCCTCTGCTCTCCGGGCCTGGCAATGCTCCCCAGGGGGATTCTGGTGCCTTTACCCCAACCCTCCTGTGATTTCTGGTCCTGTCAGTGCTCCCCAGGGGGTTCCGGGGGCGGTTTCCC
>VXBQ01017058.1:11544-25593 GCA_013400175.1 Phainopepla nitens
CCCCCCCAGACCAATTCTAGTCCCTCCCCCCCCCAGCTGTCCTCCGATTTCTCATCCTGGTAGTGCTCCCCAGAACAATTCTGCTGCTGTTTCCCCAACCCTTTCTGCTCTCTGGGCCTGACAGTGCTACCCAGGGAGATTCTGGTGCTGTTTCCCCAACCNCAGAACAATTCTGGTGCCTTTTTCCCAACCCTTTCTGCTTTTAGGGCTGTCAGTGCTCCCCACGATGATTCTGGTGCCTTTTCCCTCCCCAACCCTGCTCTGCTCTCTGGTCCTGTCAGTGCTCCCCAGGACAATTTTGAGGCCTTTTCCCCAACCCTGCTCTAATTTCTGGTCCTGTCAGTCCTCTCCAAGACAATTCTGGTGCCTTTCTCCCAACTCTTTCTGCTCTCTGGTCCTGTCAGTGCTCCCCAGGACAATTTTGAGGCCTTTTCCCCAACCCTGCTCTAATTTCTGGTCCTGTCAGTGCTCCCCAGGATGATTTTGGTGCCTTTTCCCCAACCCTGCTCTAATTTCTGGTCCTGTCAGTGCTGCCCAGGACAATTCTGGTGCCTTTTCCCTGCAGGTGTGTACCAGCTGCGAGGACAATGCCAGTGCTGTGGGTTTCTGTGTGGAGTGTGGGGAGTGGCTGTGTAAGACCTGCATAGAAGCTCACCAGCGAGTAAAGTTCACTAAAGATCACATGATCAGGAAAAAAGAGGATGTGTCATCAGGTGAGTGTTGGGTATCACTTATCTACCTATTCCAGGAGCCTTTTCTCTTTATATGCTAAAAGAGGGGGTGAATGATGGAGATAACAACCAACTCTGTGTGTTCTCCCCCCAGGATCTGGGAAAAATACAGTAAAAAGTTACCAGTGCAAAATTAGTAGCTGTAAAAATAGAGGAAAAATTAAATTTGCAACAGTGATTCTTTGTACAGTTTGATGTCCAATGCCTTTGGAAAGATTTAGATCCATTCTTAATAATCTTTCTGTTTAGTAGAACAAGTAACTAAATGAAGGGGTTGGAATCTGGAGAGAAGTGGCATGCTGATAATCTTATCCATTGTCCAAGGAAATGAAATTACACTTTTTGCTGTATTTTGTTACAAGAAGCAATTACAGTTCTCTCTGTAGAAATGTTATAAATAAGTTTATAGTTACCTTCAATATATGGTGTTACTTTGGATTGATATTGCTGAGTAAATGTAGAATTTGAATCTAATTTAGGTTTAATCTCTCTGAGCAAAATTTAATATGTGAATTGTGTGTAGGGTTTGTTTAGGTGTGCAGCCTTATTAGAAGTAAATTATTAAACTGTTGTTTGATCATATATCATTTGTAGGCTATTGAGGTAATGTGGAAAATCATCTCAGAACAGGTCCAGGCTATCTGGATTTTATCATTTATAGCCTGTTGAGGTAATGTGGAAAATGTTCTCCAAACAGGTCCAGGGTATCTGGATTTTAGCTTAGAAAATTCTGTTTGTAAATGGTTTAAAAGTTCTGATTTAAAGACTTGCAGGTCCTCCACAATCTGGATGTGTCTGAAGAATGATCATACTGAGGAAGAGAGATCCCAACACTTTGCTCTCTTCACTTAAATTCATTTAAAATGAATTAAGGTCTTCATAATAGTTTTGTTGTATACCTTCAAATGAACAACACTACTTTTCTTTCTGAAAATTGTTTAATAGTTTAAAAGTTTGCTGTTGAGCTTAATTCTTTTAGACAAGGATCTTATTTCATTTGCTCTATCAAATAAACCTCATTTTGGGGAGGCTTCTCTTTATGTCTTAATGAATATTTTTAATAAGAAATATTATCCATTTAAGATTAAATGTATTAAGCTTCATAGATGAGATTTGATTAAATTCAATCAAATTATAGGGACAAAGAAAGAATTACTGATTTTTTATAAGGAATGCTGAATTGTGACTCTCAATGTGGTATTACAGCTTTCCCTTTGATACCTGCTAGGAAGGGGCTGAAAAGTGACTGTTCCAATAAAATAAACCTTCTAGCAGAAATTTTATTTATTGTGATTTTGGGGAAGGGTGGTCATTGTTTTATTTCCTTCTTAGACTCTTTATTTCCTTTTTAGACCCTGGAGAGGATCATCAAGTCCAACTGAGTGGCAGCTGTAGGTCCAGCAGCTCTTTCTTTGCAATAACTTGCATGATGTAACCAGCTTCAGAAACGTTGCAGAGTGAGGGAAATGTTCATTTTTTTAAACCCTACCTGCTGTACCTTCCAAAGGCTGCTTTCCTCTTTGCTAAGCTCAAAATATCTTTAGAACACTGTGCAGCACTTTTTTAGTAAACCCAGAACCATTTTTTGCCATTATTTGTTATTTGGGGGTTTGAGTAACTCCTAACACAGGCAGCGTTTGCTTTGCAGTTCCCACTTCTGTTGTGTTTGACTAAATGAGGTGTGTAAGTGTTTGAAGGGATAACCTGGAAAAACCCATGGGGTAAAAAATAAAAAGGTTTGAGAGGTTTGACCCATCCTTCAGTGTGACAGAGATGAAGTTGTATGGAATTAAATATTTATAAACACATACACACCGTGCTGGTGTTTGTATGCAGTCTTACATGGCCCTTTGGGTGCTCATGAGAAAAGAGGAATTCTTCCTTCTCCTTGAATGAATAAAGTGAAAACAACTATTAACCCCTGGCACTGTAAGTCACAGAGTCATGAAGGTTGGGAAAGACCTCTGGGATCATCAAGTCCAACCCCTGACCTGGTGTACTCACAGTAACTTCAGTGTGAGAACAGATCTGGAGGTGCCTTTGCAAGTTCTTGGTTCTTACTGGAAGGTAGTTGTTTTGCTCTTCAGATTGTCTAAATTTTATTTTAAAATGCACAAATGGTTTATTTTTAAAAACAGAGGCCGTGGGAGCATCTGGTCAACGTCCTGTTTTCTGCCCTGTCCACAAACAAGAGCAGTTAAAACTTTTCTGTGAAACCTGTGACAGGCTGACATGCAGAGACTGTCAGTTACTGGAACACAAAGAACACAGGTACAAATATTCCCATGTTTTAACTCCTGTGCTGTGCTGTCTCAGAGGATGAAGTGGCATTGATGTGAACTGGTTGTGTTGGAAATTCTGCTGCATTTACTCCTTGTTTGGCTGAAACCATCCCTTGCAAAGGAGAACCTGTGTGGAGTGATGGAAACTTGGTTGAGCTTTGTCAAGTCTCTGAAGATCAGGTTCAAACAAAGATGGGCTGAGGAGGTTTGTTGTAATTCAGGTGGTAATTTTCCTGACAGTCCCCAGTGCTGCCACTGTGTTCAGGACTTGAATGGAAATTCCTGCTGCCCTGAACACCTGGTGCTGTAAAAGAAGCAAAAGTGATAGAGTGAGTCATGGGTGAGGTAATTTTCTGAGAGGGCATATTTGATTGTGCAACAGTCTTTAGGGGAATTTTGTAAAGGAAAGTCTAAAATTTGCCTCTTACATTAGTATATTCTTCTAGTGCAGAGGGGAAAAATGGTTTGGGTTTAGTTGGTTAAAAGTTGCCTCATTCCAGGTAAAAGGAAATTCTGGGTTTGCCTCTGCTAGAAAAAGAGTTGGAATCCCTTTAAGACACATGTCAACTTCCTGCTCTTTAGCAGCTCTGTCATGTAGTTAAGTGTCTGAACAAATATTTTTCAGTGTTATAATAGAGAATCTGAGGATAATACACATTTATCAACTACTGCAGCACTGCTTTTCCTTAACTCTTCTCTGTAAAGGTGTAATATTGAATTTATTGTTGTTTTTCTCAGAATAGTGATTATTCTCAGACTGCTACAGCAGCCTGTGGAGAACTTTCACTTTTGAAATTGTTATTATTAAAATATTAACACCCTCAAATACTCCTGCTCTGTTCTTTCATGAGCTTGATCATAAATATCCTGGGTGACTCCCTTGTCACAAAGGGTGCTCTCCTGGGATATATTCACTAACTTGGTCTGGTTGGTTTCTTTGCATCTGTTTTGTGCATGTTGCTAATGGATTAACAGCTGGATCTTGTCCTACTTACCTGTGCTCTTCCAGAAGGAGAATTTGTTGTTATTAACATGCTTTCTTTTGCAGAATATTCTTTCCATATGGTTCTGTGTGCAGGTGTGAATTACAGATGATTAAGGCACTGCTTTGTCTGCCTGAAGTACAGCTGAGATTTTGTGGAGAATCATGCCAAGTGGAAAAAAGAATTGATTTTAATCCCCTGTTTTCTTCTTACCTGAAATCCTAACAGTGTACACCAAGGGAGGGTGAATCACCACTTCACTAGCTCCATGGTCCAGTGTTCAGAGTTTCAGTCATGGAATTCCAGAATGGTTTGGGGTTGGAAGGGACCTTAAAGATCATCCAATTCCACCCCTGTCCTGGGCAGGGATTGCTGGGGATTCTGCAGAAAGCTGACAGCTCTTTTAGCAGCCTGATGCTGTGTGATTCCTCTAATTTGGGTAGTTTCCAGTCCACACACTTGGAAAGCTGGAAGTACAATACTGGAAAAAGTATTTTGGCTGTAGCAAGAGCTACAGAAAAATTTTAGCAGTACAAGCTGAATGTAGATTTTTCATTTCTCCTTCAAGTGGAAATAAAATTTTGAACTAAAGAAAATAATTTCAGAAAATCAGCAGCTCCCGAACATTTCAAATTTTGCTGGTTTTGGGCTTTAGGAATGCTACTTTTTTTGAATTATGGTATCTAAAATCTCGTGCTGTCTGTCTGTCTGCAAGAACTTTAGACTGATCTTAGAAAAAGCAAAATTCTAACACTGAGACTGAAGAATCTGAACTCCTGGAGTTCAGGCTTGTCTGTTGCTGGTACAAACTGAATTAACAGGAGTAGAGTTGTTTTTGTTGTGAATGATGTTCTTTGAGTCCCTGCTATCATGGCTATGAGTCATTTAAATAAAAAAAACTGTCTTGCTGTGATTTGATGACAATCCAATCTTTTCCTGTGGGATTGTATTGTTCTAGATTGTGACAGAAGACAACACTACTTTCTTTTTAATTTTCTTTGGGAGATGGTGTAAGTTGTTTCTAATGCACCATATAGAATGTTTCATTAATTGCACAAATTTGAATATTGAGAAAACATTGCCAAGGTGTTCTGGAACCTTAAGTTTTCCCTATTGTTAACAAATTACATTTCAGAAGCATGAAGTTTATTTATTGCAAAGACAAGACTTAGCAAGTGACTGTTAGGAATCCTAGGTTTTGAGCTATTGGTCAGAAAACCAATAGTGGGAATTCTTGGAGCTGAATTTTTAATTTAATTTTAATTTAATTCCCTTTTGCCATTTTCAGCAGAAGCATTTTGCTTCTGTGGCATTCCTAATTTTTGTAGGAAAAGTCACCTAATCCTGGTATTTTCCCTCAGTGTTGGTACTTACCCTCTTTTCAGATGAAGTAATGGAAAGTACCTTTGGTAGCAGCTGTTTAGTTGAAGAGCTTGGAGGGGAATGTTCCTCACTTGGGAGTAGCAGAGGTGGAAAAAAACGTTCTAATAAAGTTTTTAAACTTTAAAACTTTTAAACTTTATTGAAAGTTTTTTAATAGGGAAATTTTCTTCAGATTAAACTAATGCAGTCAAATATGAGCAGTATCATCTCAGCTGAAAAACTGGGGAATTTGGGACATTTTAGGGGGTTGTTTTTTGGTAATTTTTAATGTGTGTTTAAGCTCTTGGTGCATTTTTCTCATCAAACTCTGAGGTTCCTGTTCCACAGCCTGCTGTCCTGGGAAACGAGGCAGTGCATCTCTGTGTGGTTGGAATTGAGAATTTCCCACAGAGGTTCAATCTCCTGGCCAGTAGCAAAGGACTTCATCAGCACTAAAACATTTTGCACGCTGGTCAGGGTATGCAGAGTCTGATTTTTCTCGGTGTTCTGTCATATTTTTACAAAATTTCAAATTTACAAATGGACCTGAACTGGAAACCCTGAGTTCCACCTCACTGCCCCTTGGTAATCAGTGTCTTCTCTTGCCTGTTGAAAAGGTACCAGTTCCTGGAAGAAGCTTTTCAGAACCAAAAGGGTGCAATTGAGAACCTGTTGGCCAAACTTCTTGAGAAGAAGAATTATGTAAATTTTGCAGCTGCCCAAGTTCAAAATAGGTGAGTTCCCCAAAATGATCAGCTATTACATTTCCTTTTTAATGAATCACAGTAAGATGAATGGTGGGAGGAAATAACACACTGGAGTTAATTTTATATCCTAATTACTTTTCATAATGTTTATTTGCCCCTACAAGACTCTGCATCTCTTGGAGGTTCTTGCAAGAAATAAATGTTAAAGGTTATGTCTTTTGTGACAACTTTGACTAGAACCAAAGGTATGACACATTTATTACACTTTGGTGATGTGGGAGAAAGAAAAAGGTATAAAAATGGCAAAAAAACCCATCCTGTGGTTTCTTCTAAGTTAGCTCTAGGCGACAGAAGGGTCGAAATATTAAAATATTTTTCTGTTTCATGTGAAGTCCTCTGACAACTGTGTAACAAAATCTCAGTGCCAATTTGAATAGGAAATTGTGGTTGGTCGTGGAGTTTTGATTGGGGTTTTTTTTTTAGGTAGCTTCACTTAAGATTTCCAGGGTTATCTGAAATTCACGTTAAATGCCGAATATGGAGGCAGAGGGAGCACGTGATCTCTGCTGGCTGAGCACCCACTTGGGTGACGTGGCTGTGCTGCAGCCCAGGGAATTCCACCCCGATGCTCAGTGGTTTTGTGAGCCTTCTGCAGCTTTTAGGTCATTTGCAAAATGACACATCAGCTGGGGGTGGAAAGTACGAGGGCAGGAGGAGGATGTGCACCGCAGATAGAAAGAGAAGTTCTGATGTAAATTTTTAACTCCTTGTGGTGCCGTCTACATTTAAAAAGAAAAAATGCACTGTAAGGGAGGAAGAACATACAGCATGACAGAAGCAAATGTGTGAAGAGGGAAGCAATGAAAATTGGTATTTTTATGTGCTGATTTTCCACAGAAACCTTTGAAAGGTCCCAAAGCACAGCACCATTGTGAAGCAGAGAATTTTTACACACTTGAAGAGACAGAAGCACAGTCACAGAGGCAATAATTAAACTGAGAGCTCAAGAAATGTCACAAAACATTCTCTGATAGGAATTCCAGGCCAGGAATGGCTGATGCACATAGGAGTAGCACATTGTAATGGTGGGGGTTTTTTGCCCAAGAATTTCTGGCTTCAGTGAATTCAGTGAATTTCTGCAGTGTGGGATTGAGTTGTGTCAAGATCTCAATTTCCTGCTGAGCTAAATGGCTGATGCAGGTGAGACAATTCATTCCACTGCTTTGCTGGTGTGTAGGACACACAATCCATCATCCTGAAAACTTCAGGGAATGGGAAAAACAAAGGCATTACAATCTTGTTGTCAGAGTTGGCAGATGGTGCGAAATCGCCATCGTCTGTGATGGTGGAGCACCAAAGTGTTGAAGGAACAGCTCTGCTGGAGTAATTGTTGGGTGCCAAAGCCAAGGGTGGATGCCATGGACTTAATGAAGGGTTGGTTGGGTGTTTTTTGGAGTAGGACACCAGGTTGTGCTGTCATGAAGAACCACGTGTGTCCCAAGTGCCTCCAAGGGCTTTGACCCCAGCAGCATTCATCATTGTAAGTGTTAGTTCTGTGGCTGAGTGACATCAAATCCTTGGTCTGGCAGCAAAAAAGCTCTTCAGAAAAGGACAGCTTAAGTCTTCACGTTGGCACATGGCAAAAAATTCTGCTGCAATGTGATCTTGTTAGATTAAGGCAGTACAGAATCAAATAAATCCAGAATTTCCATGAGTTTAAGAAATGCTGTGTTTCAAATTCTGTGGGCAGAGCTCAAGATGATTTGCTGGAGTCTGAGGAAGCTGCAAATGCACCACAACTGAGGAAAAATGGCAGTGATGAAGAGGGTATAAAAATCTGACAGCCAGTAGTAGTAAAGCACAAGAGAATAATCTAGACTAATAATCATGCACATTATTAGTGAAATGTTTGTCTTATTGTGAATTAATTACAGGTCTGTAATAACTTTTTTTTAAAAGGGAGGAATTAATTTAAAATTCAGAGTTGCTTTATTTGCTGGTTAATATACATTATCTCAAAAGTTTAAAGCATCAGATATAAGTTTTTCATAGTGACATGATTTGGATATAAATTATAAATGTACATAGAGACACATGTGGTTGTGGCTGGTTATTTCTCTGTATTTCTCTTTATAAAGTGTGTAAGCTACAAGGACTTCAATATTATTTGAAGTAAAACAAGAGAATTTGTATTTGGCAGTGAAGTGTAAAATGACTGACAATCATTGCTTTTTTTTTGTTTGTTTTTTTAGGATAAAAGAAGTAAATGAAACCAACAAACGAGTAGAGCAGGAAATCAAAGTGGCTATATTCACCCTCATCAATGAAATCAATAAAAAGGGAAAATCTCTCCTACAGCACCTTGAGGTACACTTGAAATAAAAAGCAATGGTGGTGTTGAGTTTCCAGTCCCCTGTTGAGGACTCACATTTGAGGATGGTTTGTTTGGTGTGACTGCAGGTGCTGTGATACTGAAACTGCCTCTGAGTGGTGTGGTGGAGTTAAATTTGTTGGTTTTCCTCTCATCAGAGCCCATGGCTCCTTCAGTTTTGTGTCTATGCCTCATATTCAGAATTGGCCTCATTGTAAAGGAGTGTCTGAAAATCTCCTTCTCATGTTCTGTTTGCCATAATTTTGCATTGTAACATAATTCTAAGGAGTGTATAATTTAATAATTTCCTAAAATAGTTTTGTAAGGTTAATGTAAGAGCAGACAGAACAGTCTCATGTATTTGTACATGAAGGTGTAATGCTGGTATTTAAAGTTTTATAATACAGCATTATAAAGGAGACCATGAGTTCAAGCATCCCTTCCAGTTGGCACATTCTGAATAATTGCATTCTGACTTCTATTAAAATCTGTGGAAATTTAATTTATTATTACTTGTTTTATCTGGAGAGAGGAAATCCCTTGTAAGAAGTCAGTTCAGTGCATATGGCCAGCCTGCCAAATGAAAAATTTTGGATCAGATGAATCACAATAGATTTTTCTGGTTAAGGAATAATTATTTGGCAAGGAAATGGAATCTTCCTGAAAGAATAGAGTAATTTGATCATTAGTAAAAGAAATAATGTAAAATTACGTGAATTTTGGCTTTTCTTGTTTAGTTAGCATTTGTTAAAATTTTCTTGGGACGTTTTCCTTTTGATCCAAAACCCGAGAGCAGTTTGTATTTTCCTCCTACATCTGAAAGCCCTGTTGTAATAAAGCTTCTGTTTCTTTGCAGAATGTGACAAAGGAGAGGCAGATGAAGTTGATACAGCAGCAGAATGACATCACTGGGCTGTCACGACAAGTGAAGCACGTGATGAACTTCACAAACTGGGCGATCGCGAGCGGCAGCAGCACGGCCCTGCTCTACAGCAAGCGCCTGGTGAGGGGCACCCGGGGCTGGGATCAGGGGAAATCCTGACCTGGAAGGGAACTCACCACAGGGATCATCCAGCCCAACCCCTGCCCTGCACAGACACCCCAAAATCCCACCCTGGCATCCCTGGGAGCAGTGTCCAAACTCTCCTGGAGCTCTGGCAGCCTCGGGGCCGTGCCCTTTCCCTGGGGAGCCTGGGCAGTGCCAGCACCCTCTGGGGGAGGAACTTTTCCCTGAGATCCAGCCTGAGCCTCCCCTGACACAGCCCCAGCCCTTTCCTGGGTCCTGTCCCTGTCACAGAGAGCAGAGCTGTCCCTCTGCTGCTCCTGAGGAGGAGCTGCAGCCCTCAGTGAGGTCTGACCTCAGGCCCCTCTTCTCCAGCAGAACAGAGTGCCCTCAGCCACTCCTCGTGTGGCTGCACTGACCTGGCTGTGCAGTTCTGTCCCAATCCCTGTGTCCAGAGAGGGGAAAAGTTCCAATATACTACAGTGAGATAAGACACAAAGTCAAGTGTTGGTAACCAGAAGGGTCATTCACTTTTACTGACATGAATACACCCAGTTCTGCACGTGCAGGTCGTTCACCTGTAGGCCCAGGGGTGTGCTCACCCCCTATAGACCATCATTCTGACACCAGCTTTCCCAGCCTGGGAATGTGTCCTGAGCCACAGACACAGAGGGGCAGGGGAATCAAATATATCCATAGTGAGATTAAGGCACAAATGAGGTCAAATATTGGTAATCCAAAGGATACACCCAGTTCTGCCATGTGAGTCCATCATGGCACTCTTTCTTCAACTTGAGATCTTACAGCACAGCCAAGCAATTGTGCAACAATTCACTCTTTACCATAAGGGTTTAGGGAGTGTTAGTGTAGAAGGAATGGGGTCAGCTCTGTGAGGGCACCTCAGTGTTTCACTGGAATCATTGCAATAATGTTGTGGTGTAACAATGCTGCTCTGCAATCCCAGAGTAAAGAAGTTGTACAGTGTGGGATTTTCCTGGTGAATTGAGAATTTTCCAGGCTAAGAACCAAACTTGCTGCTGCCAGTCTTTGTTGGTGATCCATGGGCTAAACTCTGGGCAAAAGCACGCGTGGTGTTTCTTGTTGTTGATTTCTTGGTCCCCAGCAGTGTTTTTGTTTCCCTCAGTAGTTTCTCGTGCATTTCTTGATCCCCAGCAGTGTTTTTGTTTCCCTCAGTAGTTCCTCGTTGATTTCTTGGTTCCAGCAGTGCTTTTGTTTCCCTCAGATAACGTTCCAGCTGCGGCACATTCTGAAGGCACGGTGCGACCCCGTCCCAGCTGCCAACGGAGCCATCCGCTTCCATTGTGACCCCACCTTCTGGGCTAAGAACGTGGTCAATCTGGGTGAGCAAACTGGGTTTGTTTGTTCTGGGACACTGGGAAAACTGTTCAACTGGGGATGTTCATCCAACAGGAGTGAGTGCAGTGCAGTATGTCTCTTAGTGCAGGAGATAAAAACTCTCTTGACATAACCCATCCACTTCTGATTATCCTCCTTATCTGCTCTGTTCTTTCTGTTAGCAAAGCTTTCTCTAAATAGATGTTGTTTTCCAGTGGGAATGGTTCTAGGAATGGCTCTAATCACAGAATCATAGAGTGATTTGGGTTGAAAGGGACCTTAAAAGTCATCTCATTCCCCCCCTGCCATAGGCAGGGACACCTTCCTCTGTCTCAGGTTGCTCCAAGCCCTGTCCAAGCTGGCCTTGGACATTTCCAGGGCTGGGGCATCCACAGCTCCTCTGGATAGGACACTGGACCTGTGCCATTTCCAGTATATTAAATACAATCACTTAGAGTTTGCAGAGGACAGGTTTTGAATGAGAGAAGAGGGCAGAGCACAGGGAGACAGAGGTACCTGTTAGCTCCTGCTTGTGAACTTCTCTGTTGGATAAAAATCTCATAGAGAATCTGATAAAAATACCAGCTTTTGTGTGTACTCACTTCTTGCTCTGAGTCCACCATCCATCCAGGTTGGGGTGTTCCTGTCTTCAGTCAAGGATGTTTATTCTCTGGGGCAGACAGGAAACAGAAACCTGAATAAAAAGGGAGGTGCAGATTCCACTGACTACACATTCAGTCAAAAATCAACATTTTGCCTTTTCCATAGAAAAAACAGGACAGGAGTTACCTAGAGAGGCAACATGGTCCATGACATTGGAGCAAGACAGGACTTGCTTGCAGCAGTGTTTTGTGTTGTGTTTGTAGAGCCTGTTCAAAGTCCCTCAGTGGTGGGACCCTCAAACATCTCTTCCCAGGTTTTACTGCTTTAGACATAGAAACTTTATGCTCAACATGTTTATTTCCTGTTTTATTTCTCATCTTGTCCATTTCTTGTGAACGCAGAGAAGTAATTTGTCTGTTGTAGCTTTTAGGCTGTGCAGTTCCAGTTCTTCCACTCTTCCCTCAAAGATAATGTTTTTATTTTTGCAGTTAGTTCTTGTAGTCTGAGTTCACTTTTTGCTTTTATCGTGTATGGTTATTGAAGACATAAAGAGGAAATTTCAAGCTTGAATCGCTCTGAGAAAACTGCATTAGAAACATCTGAATTTTCCACATATGCCAGCCTTTGGAGGATGATGAGATCTAACTGTTGCTTGCTTCTTTTGGGTTTTTTTAGGTAACCTGGTCATTGAAAATAAACCAACCCCTAGTTACACTCCCAATGTGGTGGTTGGGCAAACTCCTCCAGGAACAAACCACGTCAACAAAGCTCCAGGACAAATCAATCTGGCCCAACTTCGACTGCAGCACATGCAGCAGCAAGTTTATGCCCAAAAACACCAGCAGCTGCAGCAGATGAGGATGGCCCAGCCATCTGCATCCGTGCCCAGGCAGAGCAGCCCCCAAGTCCTGCAGCAGCAGGTGAGTCCTTTATGTGTTCTTATTTCACCTTTCACCTTCTTTCACCATAACACTGAGATTTAAAATTGCCCTGTCAAATCTAAACGTACAAAGCAATTTATAAACTAAAATCTTTTGAGATTTGAGATGCTTTAATGTGACAGCTATTAGCTTTGCTTGATGTTATGTTACTACTACTGTGGAAAGAGATGGGCTTCTTTTCTCCATGTTAAAAGCACAAATTTTAAAAAACCCAAACCCTTGCAGCCTCCCAGGTTGATCAGCATGCAGACCATGCAGAGGGGTAACATGAACTGTGGGGCTTTCCAAGCACATCAGATGAGAATGGCTCAGAATGCTGCTCGTATACCAGGAATCCCACGCCACAATGGACCTCAATACTCCATGATGCAACCTCACCTTCAAAGACAAGTATATCCTGTGTACACGCTTCATTTGTGCCATTGTGCCAGACTTTTCATTCCAGTAGATGGTACCTCCAGCTGTAAATGTGTTTATCTGTCCCCCTGTAGCTCACAGCTACACACATTTATAAGCTTCTGTTCCATGTTGCATTACTGTGCTGTGACAGTTTTGCTGAATGTAAGGAAATTCAAACCTTAGGGGTGGAAATGAAATCTGCTGTTTGTATTGCAGTTTAGTTCTGGGAAGCATAACGTTTCCTTTTGCACTTTTCAGTGGCATTCAGCTGAAAAGAACATTCAGAGGTTTATTAGAGAATAGTAAGGAGTAGTGAAGTTCAAAGTGATGTAGTTGAGTGGTTTTGATTAAATCAGTTGCTGAAGTGTTTTTAAATTCACACCTGAAGCATTGATGCAGAGCTCTGCATGCCATTAAGAATAAAAATCCTTGACAATGAATGTTAATGTGACTGAAATACGAAAAGTGACTTTATATTACTTGAAACAGTTACTTTTTTTCTTAAAAGAAAATAGGCATGCAAACTCTAAAGCTATCTTTGGAGGAAGTAATTACTTTAAGAAAACACAGCTATATACAAAATGATTTGGTGGAAGAACTGTTTAAAATCGAGCCACATAAAGGATTTTTTCCTTTCCAAGTGAAGAAGACCAGCAGTTGCTCTGCCCTCAGTGCTGGCAGGTGCTGTGCTAGCTGTGAGTGTGAGTTGTGCCCCGGTTGGGTTGAGGTGTCTCCCGGGGCAGCGGTGCAGGCGCAGCCGCGCCGGCCCCGTGCCCCAGCCCGCCGTCTGTGTCTCCCCAGCACTCCAACCCCGGCCACGCGGGGCCCTTCCCGGTGGTCTCCGTGCACAACACCACCATCAACCCCACCAGCCCCACCACGGCCAGCATGGCCAGCGCCAACCGCGGCCCCACCAGCCCGTCCGTGTCGGCCATCGAGCTCATCCCGTCCGTCACCAACCCGGAGAACCTGCCCTCGCTGCCCGACATCCCTCCCATCCAGGTCAGTGCTGCTCCCCTGGCCCTCTGCTCCTGCACTGGGCTACCAGGACTTGGCCATGGAATGCTGCAATCACCTGTTACAGGTTTAGCTAACAGGACTTGGCCACGGAATTCTGTAATCACGTGTTACAGTTTTAGCTAGCAGGACTTGGCCGTGGAATGCTGCAATCACCTGTTATAGTGAGCTACCAGGACTTGGCCATGGAATTCTGCAATCACCTGTTACAGTTTTAGCTAGCAGGACTTGGCCATGGAATGCTGTAATCATCTGTTATAGTTTTAGCTAGCAGGACTTGGCCATGGAATGCTG
>VXBQ01017058.1:25778-80239 GCA_013400175.1 Phainopepla nitens
GCTGGAGTCACCATCCCTGGATGTGTTTAACAAAAGCCTGGATGTGGCACTGGGTGCCAGGGTTTAGGTGATGAGCTGGGCACAGGTTGGACTCGGTGATCTTGAAGGTCTCTTCCAACCTGGGGATTCTTTCATTCTGTGAATTAAAATCTTCAGCCCTTCTGTTAGGCATGCAACAGTTTTATCCATATAGGGCTGACCTGCTCCACCTGGTAGCCTTTAGGTTAGTCAATATTTAGTGCATCTTGTAGTAAAATTAAGACTTAGAGTTAAGTAAAATTAATCCCAAGTACTGTGCTCACTTCCTTTCTTCTACAAGACCATCTTGGGATAGATATCAGTAGAATAACTGAGAGTGACGTATTTGGAGTGCCTTGAATGGTGATTTAGTCAGGGTTAAAGCTGCCTGGAGTTTCTCTTTGATGTTCCTAGAAGGAGCAGAAAGCACAGAGGGGACATGTCTCATTGTCCCACAGAGAGGGGACACAAGCTGAGGTAGATCTTGAACAGAGTTCATTTGGAGAGGTGAAAAGCACAATGTGATGTACACATGGAGGCGAAGAAAGTAAAAGTAATGTGTTTTCTGCAGTTTTGGGAGGGGAGGAGGATGATGGCTTCATCCTGAGAACAGGACCTTTGCATTGAAATGCCCATGTAAAACCCAGGATATGTGGTCACGATACAGGAAACAAAAATAAATTTAATCCAAGATGATCTGCTGGAATGCCAGCTGCCACTTTGCAACTTTTAAATGTTCAGGGCTGTATATTCAGTGTTCTCAGAAGGCTGCAGGTCATTTGCTAATGTGGGAATGGTGGGGGAGGAGGAATCCCCTCTCAGTGTGAGCAATCTGCAGTGCTGAGGCTTTAGAACAAGACACCAGTGTGAGTGGTTGTGGCTGATGGAGCTGAGTGTGTGAAGCTCATCAGACACCAAATTAAAAATTGTGGGATAGTCCAGAGCATTACCATGCAACTTCCAGGTGCACTGAAAATGCAGAATTCTGCTAAGATACTCTTTTTTAAATACCTGTTATGGATTTTAGTTGAATTTAGTGGATAGGAAGTGTTTTAGTCCTTCAAGCTGCTGGCACGGTCATTAAACCCACTTGGAATGCAGTGTGTTTCAAACACATTATTGCATTTAACACATTTAAGCAGTTACAGCAACAGGGTCCCTGTTTCCTTGGGTTTAACAGGTACTAAAATCTGAAAAGTGAGTGGAAGATACTCCATCATGTTAAGGAAAGACAAGAGACAAGATGATGGCTTCCCTTAATATCTTAATTATGGAATCACTTTTGCAGCCTCAGTAATCTGGCAGTTCATGACTAACACA
The DNA here is from genome assembly GCA_013400175.1 of Phainopepla nitens. Taxonomy (NCBI): domain Eukaryota; kingdom Metazoa; phylum Chordata; class Aves; order Passeriformes; family Bombycillidae; genus Phainopepla; species Phainopepla nitens. The sequence continues at coordinate 27,117 of VXBQ01017058.1, forward strand.
ACACCATGTGTGTGACCAGAACACTGAGCAGCTGGGAACCAGAAAGTTTGCAGTGACCTTGTGTAAGTGCAGCCCTGGATCATACTGGAAAAACTCAGATTTAGGAGCTTTTGAAAAACGATTCTTGAACTTTCTGATTTGAAAGCCTGATCTCTCCATGAAACTGATAAAAATATTTGCTGATGTCCTGAATGCTTGAAGGGAGAGGGAACAATTCCAGTAAAGATACTGATCACAGATGAAAGGAACTGGTATGAAAGTTGAATTAGACCTCTCTGATTCAGATTTTTGTTTTTCCTCCTTAGCTGGAAGATGCTGGTTCCAGTAGTTTAGATAATCTGCTAAGTAGATACATCACAGGCAGCCACCTCCCTCCACAGCCTACAAGCACCATGAATCCCTCCCCAGGACCTTCAGCTCTGTCTCCAGGGTCATCAGGTAAATCTGATGGGTTTTTCTAGATATTCCAGAAAGTAATGAGTATGTCTGGTATTTAAGTTGAAAATAATTGCCTACCATTTCCTGCCACGAGGGAAGCGTTGTTTTATTTAAAATTCGTTTTGCTCAGAAATAGATTCTCCTGGAAATTTAAATTTTAGCCTCCTTTAGAGATGTGTTCATAGTAACAAACTGCCAGCACATGGATGCAGTGCTCCAGATGCATGGAGAGACACTGTCAGGTCATTCTGGGTGTAACCAGTTAATGGTAGAGCTTTCCTTATGCACGTGAGCAAATTCAGTCACCGGTACCTAATACTGAGTTATTTAAACATTGAAAAATTCTCTTTTTATAAGTAAGAAGATTATTTCAGTCAATAGGAAGAGGCTGGGGAGGCCCTGGCACAGGTGCCCAGAGCAGCTGTGGCTGCCCCTGGATCCCTGGCAGTGCCCAAGGCCAGACTGGGGGCTGCAGCACCCTGGGACAGTGGGAGGTGTCTCTGCCATGGCAAGTGGGTGGCACTGGATGGGTTTTAAGGTCCTTTCCCACCCAAACCATTCTGGGACTTCAAGTTTCTCTTGATTTTCTCCACAAGACTTGTTAAGATCCTGTAAATGAATGGGTGCAGCAGTGTGGCTTCCTGTGTTTCTCAAAACCTGCATGCAGGCCATGCAGAGGCTGCTTTTTTGACTTTATTGGTGGCTCTTAGTGCATAAAATATGAGGATGTAATGGTCTGAAGGCTTTAGCACTGTTTGGTTTAGATGAAATACTTATTGGGACTCTAAGAACCATGTGTTGTCACATTTTTAATTTAATGTGTGCTAGATTTGTTGTGATCCAAAGACTGAGAGAACAGCTGACTTAGGTGATTTAGTAAATTAGGATATTCCTGCAGCATTTCTGGGATTACTCAGCACTAGTCAGTGAATGTAAACTTTTACCAAGACAGCTTCTGTGCTGCTTCTTTGCAGGTTTATCCAACTCCCACACTCCTGTGAGGCCCCCCAGCACCTCCAGCACAGGCAGCAGAGGAAGGTGAGTGTCACATTAACGCTGTCAGGCTAAAGAATCAGACATGAAGAATTCCAGAAAAGAATTAGCAATTGGCAAATTGTGCTTTGTCATAACTGTGACCGAGGAATGGAAGAATGCTTACATGAGGAATTACATTTTTAATTTTTTTTTCCTGCACTATGATTCTCGTGTCTCGTAAACTGGAGCTGTTGTAAATGTTCTGACACCCTTTGCCTTTCATTTGGGAAACAGTTACCTGAATTTCTTTGCCCTGTTGATTTATCCTCTTATTTACGTGCTGCTGTCTTTGCAGCTGTGGCTCCTCGGGCAGGACTGCTGACAAAACTGGCATTGGCTTCAAGGCTGACCAAGTGAAAGTAAAGCAAGAGCCAGGCACAGAGGAAGAGATCTGCAGTTTCTCAGGAACAGTAAAGCAGGAAAAGACAGAGGATGGCAGAAGGAGTGCTTGCATGGTAAAGTTAGTTTATGCCCAGTGTGTTGTGGTTTTCCTGGCAGCGTGTTTAAGAATTTGGAAAGGGAAAAAAAAACCAAACAAACCCAACATTTTTATTCTAAAGATTCGTTCTAAGAGGTATTTTCTCCCTGGTAATGCTCTGCCAGGCACAGGGTGGCCTGTAATGTAAATTTTATCTTTAATGATTAAAATGAAGTGTAACAGTGTATTTGCTGCTTTTAATCCCTAATTAATAAAAGCAGTGAGTCACCCATTGACAGAGGACATTCCCTCACAGGTAATTGCATTCAGAAAACGTCCAGTCAGTCAGAAGTTCTTAGACCAAGTATGAATCAAATAATCAGCAAATGAATATTTTTCAGTGTTTCCCAGCTATGCTTGATTGAACAGGATTGTGTACAGGGAGCAGGGTGGTGGAGTTGAGGATTTTTCCTAATGACAAAGAAGTTGTCATTAACAGCTTTTAATGACTTAGTGTGTTTGTTACATCATTTCTCGTGTTATTTATCAGAAGAAATGAGTGTATTCTTCAAAGAAAGGACATGTGAAAAAGCAGTTTTCAATACTGTGTGCAACTCAGCTCTTCCTCCTGATTTCCCATAGTTTTTGGGATATGAGCATGGTACCTTTGAGTGGTGGGAGGCTTTTGAATTCCACCCTGGCAGAAAGATCCCGCTGTAAAAATCAACTCTGATTTTCCTTGTGCTATTTCATTCCAGCTCAGCAGCCCCGAGAGCAGCTTGACACCACCACTGTCCACTAACTTACACCTGGAGAGCGAGCTGGAAGCTTTGGGCAGCCTGGAAAACCACGTGAAGACAGAGCCAGCAGATCTGAGTGAGAGCTGCAAGCAGTCTGGGCACAGCCTGGTGAACGGGAAGTCGCCCGTGCGGAGCCTCATGCACCGCTCGGCCCGCGTGGCAGGAGAGGGGAACAACAAGGATGACGACCCCAATGAGGACTGGTGTGCTGTGTGCCAGAACGGGGGGGACCTGCTGTGCTGTGAGAAGTGCCCCAAGGTGTTCCACCTCACCTGCCACGTCCCCACACTCCTCAGCTTCCCCAGGTACCGGCGGCAGCGTCGCGGCGTGGGCTGAGATTGTGCACGCAGCCCAAACTGGTGTTTCCTCCAAAATCAGCTTGTTCTGGGTGGTTTCTTCTACCACAAAAGTGACATTTCCAGGGCCTTGCCTAAGTTGTTTGTGTGTAGCTGGTCAGGGTTTATCTGATAACAGAATCCTGTTCTGTTTGTCTGCTTGTGTGAAGTCTCCCAACGCGATTCTGTTGTGTAAAGTTCATTTGAAGGCAAGGTGAGAAAAGTGTTATAAATTATTAAAGCATATGAGGGCAGGAAAAATGGCTCTGACTGGCAGAATTACTGTGAGCATTAAGGGTCATTCCTTAGCTCTGGGTATCCAAGTCTTTACTGCAGTAGAATGTGAATCTGTAAGAGTGAGTAAAAACTGTTTGTAGTCATCACTGATGAGAATTTATCCCTGGATGTCTGGAATAATTGTGTTTTTTTCTTTAGTGGAGAGTGGATATGTACATTCTGCAGAGACCTGAGCAAACCTGAAGTGGAGTATGATTGTGACAATTCCCAGCACAGCAAGAAGGGGAAGACAGCACAAGGCCTGAGTCCTGTGGACCAAAGGGTGGGTCTCAAACCTGCAGGACTCTGATTCCCAGGAAAAAACTTCTCACATCAGCTACCCCTTACTGACTGGAGATGGTTTTGCTTTGGCTGAAGCAAATTAAATGTGGTTATGGCTTTGCAAAATAACCCAAAATGCTTAATGAGATCTTTCCTGCTGTGGCCACATCTCCAGGTGTTGGTGACTGTGGGAGTGCCCCAGTGCATTGGGACTGTAATCACTTAGGAGCTAAAATTCAGCATTAACACAAAGTCTGTATTTAAATGCATCATTTAACATGCACTTAATTAAAAGTCCTTTGCATTTAGCATTGGTGTAGAATAAAACATAAAATATTCATAAAATAATCACAAATTTCTTTGTGAGCTTGGTGTGTTGAAGTGCATTCTGTGAGAGGTGCTGGGAGTATTCAGGTGCATTCTTAGGGAATCTTAATGACCTTGACAATCAGAATTATTTTTAGCGTTATCACTCAGCCTCTGTGTAGTGGTAAGAGTATTATCAAATCAAATTCCTCTAAAGGAATTAACAAGCAAAGCAAGGAAAAATATTTCAACAGGGAATTTATAGAAACACTCTGACTCTGCTTTCAGATTGTTCAATTTTATCTTGAGGGGAAGAGAACAGCCTGCAGCTCACTCCTTTCCTGTTACATGTGGTTGTGATTGGACAAAAGCAGTAAAAGTGGTTGTAGTTGGTATTTTATTTTTTAATTTGCAGTATATTAGCATGTCTCTCCATGCTTGACTTCAGCCCTAGGCTTTTGGTTAGGAGAAATAAAACCAAGAGGAAGTTTGTGAACAGTAAATGGGGTTCTGCCTCTCAACTCTGCCCTCCTAAGAACTTCACCTTTTTAAATTAAGTTGAGGGAGTTGCAATTAAATTTTCTAGTACTAAGCTCAAGTACAAACCTATTTAAATAGCAAGGTATGAATTTCTGGGCTAGGGATAAATGAAGATAATTAATCTGACCCTGTTTATTTCTTTGTAAGAAATGTGAACGCCTCCTGCTTTACCTGTACTGCCACGAGCTGAGCATTGAGTTCCAAGAGCCAGTCCCAGCCTCGGTGAGTCTCCTGAAAAACAGCTTGTGATTTATATTTGGTAGAACAGCCCTGAGTGTCTGGAGTTGAATTTGGGAAGGAACTGACTGCTTTCACCAGGAGCATGTCTGCCTTGATCAGTCTAAAAGCTCTGGCAGTCATCCAGCATTTCATGGGTCTGAGAGGGAGAGCAGCTGATTCTGGAGCTTCTCCAGGCAGATGCTTCACTCCCAGTCTCAAAAACAGATATTTAAAAATACTTCCAATTAGCAGTTACTGAATTGGAACAAGATGTCTCAGGGTACCCATGAAACTCAGAATGCTTTAGGAGAGGGTTGGTTTTTTTTGTTGTTGTTGCTTTTTGGACAAACTTTTGAGCGAGAGGAGGGAAGAAGCTGCTTTGACTCTTGTGGTTTCAGCTATACAAGAAGTAACTGTAATGAAAAGCTGTGCTGTGCTGTGAGAGATACTGAAGGTTAGAAGAATCCCAGAGTGGTTTGGGTTGGAAAGGACCTTAAAGCCACCTCTGCCATGGGCAGGGTCACCTTCCACTGTCCCAGGCTGCTCCAAGCCCTGTCCAGCCTGGCCTTGGGCACTGCCAGGGATCCAGGGGCAGCCACAGCTGCTCTGGGCACCCTGTGCCAGGGGCTCCCCACCCTCACAGGGAAGCATTTCTCCCCAGTATCCAATCTAGATCTACCCTCCTTCAATTTAAAACCAATCCCCCTTGTCCTGTCACTCCATACTCTTATAAAGAACTTTATAAACAGTTTGAGGAAAGGAAATTGTTCTGCTTTGCTGAACATGCCTGAAATGTGGGAAGAGATTAAGGGATTGATACCTTCAGTGCAGAAATTCAGCTATGAACTCTGCAGCCATTCTGTGATAAATCACTGTTGGTTTTTTACAGATACCAAACTACTATAAAATCATAAAGAAACCAATGGATTTATCCACGGTGAAGAAGAAACTGCAGAAGAAGCATTCCCAACACTACCAGACCCCCGAGGACTTCGTGGCCGATGTCCGGTTGATCTTCAAGAACTGTGAAAGGTTTAATGAAGTATGTTAACTTCCAATCTGAACACCATTTGTCATTTTAGATGAAGATTTATTTCAACCTGGTTGTGCAGCTTCTCCCACGAAAGGCTCTGCTTCCAGCTGTAACTTCTGCTTTTGGAGCAGATGCTGAATCAGACACTTAAAAAACAAACAGAACTCAAGGCAATTGCAGAATAACTTCTCATTTTTAGCTAAATTGGGAGAGCAGAGGGAACTTCTGAAATGCATTCAGTGGTATCTGTGAGTGAGGAGCAGGGTGACCTGGTTACTGTGCATCCAATTGATTGTAGAAGTGCTTAGAAAGTGTCATAAAGACAACCAAAGAGTCCTTAGAAGTGTCTCAGGCTGCCCAGGTAATGGTTTGACACTCATGGAACATGGTAGCATCCATTGAGAAACTTCCCTACTGAGGAGAAATCTGCCTTTGTGAAGTTATTCTGGTTTTAATACCTCACACAGGCTGAATCCAGCAAAGCTTTGTGGCCAGTATGGCTTTTATTAACCTTCCTGCTTTAACTCCTGGGCAGTTGGGCTCTCACAAAAATCAGTGTTTGGTGGGTAACTTGGGTATGGGGTCATATTTTTTACTGATTTTACAATGATCCCTTCTGATAATGAAATATCCCTTACACCTGAAGTGTGATGTGGGGAGATAAATGACCTGAATGTTATTGCTAGTGGAGCAATGGAAAAAAATAATCTGAATTTAAAAAAAAAAAAAGGTGATATTGTGCTGAAACTGAGTAGGAGCTAAGAGGGTTCCTGATCTTTGAGATGCTTTAAAGCAATGATGACAAAAGGCATCACAGGGAATGGCTTTCTTCTGACTTTAGAAAGGCAGAAAGCAGCCAGTATTTCTTATTTCTCTGTAAAATGTAACCTGATCTTGCAGTGTTTGGGCTGCATTTCTAGCCTTGTGCAGAATGAAACTGAAGGAACTGCACAAAACTAGAATTAAAACCTCACTAGGAAAAATCAGGGTCAATGATGTGATGCTGGAACTGCTCACAAGCATTAGGGACTTTGACAGCCCCAACTCCTTTATGTCCCTGCATGAGGGGAGGTTCATGAGGTAATTATGTGAACTTCTCAATCAGGTTAATTAATGAAGCATCCACTGTAGAGGAAAAACATGCTGCAGCTCTTAGAGACCAGAGTACAACAAGGGAGGAAGGACTGAGGGGTGTGGTGATTTTTTTTCTTAACTTTTGTTAAAAAGAAATAATGTGTTTCAGCTTGCCTGGCTCATGGCAAAATTGAGTCACTCTGACCTCTCACAGCAGCATCATGTCGAGTGCCTCTAAGCCAAATGCTTTTCCAAAGCAGAAATCCAAGAGGGGTAATCCCCAGGAAAGCAATCTCCTGGAGCTCTGCCCTCCAAAGGAGACTTTCCCACAGTCATGTCCAGGCAACTCCACTTTATCCTGAAGAAAGCAGTCATGAGTAGAAAATGGCTGGGAGCCACTTTTGTACAAAAGTTGTGTGTTCTGTTGAAGGTTTATTTACCACCTAAGACTGTTTTAAACCTGCTGCCTAAGTTTGGGAACTAAAGCTGGCAAACCATAACAAACTGTGTCGTTGTTATGGCTGACTTTAGTCATCCAATCCTGTGCGATCTCGTAACTTTAGAAAGGATTATAATTTCATTTTTTTTGACTCTGGTATCCTTTTTAGATGATGAAAGTTGTTCAAGTTTATGCAGAAACACAAGAGATTAATTTGAAGGTAAGCGTTTCAGACCATGCACACTTGGTGAAGGGATGTGCATTTCCAACAGGTGAATATTCCTGTCTTCTTTCATCCACAGGCTGATTCAGAAGTAGCACAGGCAGGGAAGGCAGTTGCATTGTACTTTGAAGATAAACTTACAGAGATCTACTCAGACAGGACCTTCCAGCCTTTGCCTGAATTTGAGCAGGAAGAGGATGATGGTGAAATAACTGAGGACTCCGATGAAGATTTTATACAACCACGTAGAAAACGCCTAAAATCAGATGAGAGACCAGTGCATATAAAGTAATCTAATGATATGGACCTAAAATTTATTGTAAAAACTGTTATTTAAGTGTTCCTGGAATATTATCATGCCTACAGTGGCCATCTTGAAGAAGCTGATAGCTTTTTAAACAGTATTAGATAACAAAAAACACTTGTACAGAAAAACATTCGCATCAAAAGGGGAAAAAAACCTGTATTGTAAATTTTTGGTGGTTTGTATTTTTTTTTTTTTTTGCCTTGATTCCTTGCTATATTCTTTCATTTCCTGATGGAGGGGACACACTCATCCTGATCTGACAGGCAGAGGTGGAGGAATGTTGGGGAGAAGCAGGTTTGATAGGAGATGTTCCATGTACAGATGAGACTGTAGTGACACCATCTGCAGGACTGGACCCACTCAGTGACTGTACCTTCCATTACACTGCAGTGTAAACTCTGAGCAGAGCTCCTGAAATCCCCTCTGTGTCCACTCAAGTGTGTGTTGGTCGTTGCTTTGATCATCTCATTGAAGCAGGATTGTGAATAACTGATCTTCTGTGTCCATCCAGCTGTTGGCATTTTGCTTTCTTTACTCCATTTTACGTATAGCAAAAGGAAAAAGAAAGAAAAATCATTAAACTGTTCTGAATGGGCGAGTGCAGGAATGTGAGTTTTTGGCAGATGAAAGGCTAAGCTGGTGGCTCCAATCCCTTTCAGTAGGACAAGGTGTATTTATTAAAGTCCTGTACCCAGAACATTTTAATGGCATCCATGGCAGAAGTCTCAGTGTTGTCATCTGTCCCTGACCCCCTGATGAGGCAGAATGTTCTCTCCAGTATTCATTCTCTAGTTTTCTGTACTTCAAATATAGACTGAAGAGGTAATAACTGGTTGGGGTGTTTTTCCAGTCTTCCTAAATATCAGTTTCTAATAGACCACTTGGCAAACAATAACCTATTAACTACCAAATGTGTAAAATTTCCTGTATTCACTTTGTCTTATTTGTAAATAGTGAATTGAGATTTCTTGCAGGTCAGCAACATTTGCTGAACTGTTTTTAAGCTAATATGTATTCTTATTGATTGTTCCTATCAAGAAAAGATTTGTAATATATGCTATTTCTAACATTGCATTCGTTTTGAGGTTCTGTCTTATTTTTCTTAGAGTACTTCTCAGAACTTTCTTCAGAAGCAGCTTGTGAGGGAAATGTGCAGGAAGATTGGAATCAGTCTGAGTTTGGGTTGCCTGTCCATCCATTGAACAAAGCACTTGCACAGGGTTTGGCCCTGAGTGGTTTCTGGTCAAAGAGGGAGAACAGAACAATTTCCCCATTCCCTCAGTAACCCCTGAGGCACCTCTGCAGTGCCTTCCCTGACACTGCCTCCATCCCAGCATTCCTGCTTAGAAATCATGGAATCACAAGGAGCTACAGCTCGAGAGGTTGTTTCCTTTACTGACACAAGTCAGTACTAGGAATAAATACAATTTCTGGCCTTCATATTGATCTTGTTGAAGGAAGTTGTGGAATCCATGTAACCAATGAGCTGGAGATGGCAGACTCTCAATTTGCCATCGTTTGTGTGGATCCAGCAATCCTGTGGGAGATCCCTGGGGGTTTGGTGTGCTCAGCACAGCAGTTCCTGTGCCACTGTGCATGCTTTACCATCATGGTAAAGAGAAATATTTTAGCACAATATCAAATTGAGAAATGCTCTCAGCAGTTTTTATGCAAATCACTGCAGATTTGGTTTCTTTTATAAGAACCAGGTCTGTGTACCTTGGGATTCTCCTTCTTGCAATAAATGAGGGGACTGAAGATGTTTGTAACTTCCAGCTCACTTCTTTACTTAAATGTTACACTTCAAACTCAAACTGGTTGGTTTGTTTTTTGGGTTTTTTTTTTAATTTCTCAGACATTAACAGTGCTGTTTTAAGTTTATTTTTTACCAGTTTGTATGTGAAAGGAAAAGCAATTTCACTTCAACATATTAAATTGACAAAGAGCAACAACTTTGATTGTGGAAAGGCTGACGTGTGAATAGGACTGGTAGTGACAAGGGATCATTTCATGGCTCTGTGTATTGCCTATTTATGCATTTCTAGTTTCTCAGCTTCATTTTGCAAAAGGAATATTATTAAAATTATCATGAAAATAAGATTCTGTGAACTCTCTTCACTCGGGGCTCCTGTTTTTATGGCACTTCTGGTAACTTCAGGCCTCACCTTTTGAGCTCTTCCCTGGGCAGGAGCTGGAGATTGGATCCTGCAGGGACCCTGGGGATGAGCCAGAGCACGGGATGGGCATGGGGGATCCCAGATGGAGCCCAGGGGATCCCAGATGGAGCTCAGGGGCATCCCAGATGGAGCCCAGGGGATCCCAGATGGAGCTCAGGGGATCCCAGCAGAGCTCAGGGGGATCCCAGCAGAGCTCAGGGGGATCCCAGATGGAGCTCAGGGGATCCCAGATGGAGCACAGGGGGATCCCAGATGGAGCACAGGGGATCCCAGCAGAGCTCAGGGGGATCCCAGCAGAGCACAGAGAGAAGGACTCACTCCAAACCCTCCAAGGAGGCTCGTGCCCCCTGGCTGCTGCAAGAACAGGACCCTCTGCTCCCCACCCAGACCCCAGAGCAGTTCCCAGTGTTTTGGGACAGCCTTTCCTTTGAGGTGGCCTCTCCAACTCTTTGCTCCAGGTGCAGAACTGGTCCAGCTCATGCTCAGCATCTTCTGCACACCAGGAGTGCAGCTGAGCTGGGCCTTGCTGAGCCCTTGCACAGACCCTCCAGAACTGCTCCTCCCACCCAGTGCTCAGTAGGATTATGTGGAATTTTGAATGTGTGCAAGAATTCTCAAGTGTTTCTTTCATATACAAAACATTTCTTCTTCCCCTCTATTTTTGAGTTCCCAAAGCATCAATTCAGTGATTGTTTTGAAAGCAGCAAAGTTCTATTTGAAATTATTTGAAAGGGTAGATAAACTCTGCTAATCCCTTCCCTGATCCTGTAGTCTGGGTGTTCATCACAGAACTGGCAAGGATTTGCTCAGTGGAAACAATTTTTGGTGCCTCACTGTTTGTAACTCATTCAGGAGCAAATGACTGGGTTTGTGTTAATGAGCCACTAATTCTCTGGGCATCTTCTCCGTGCCAGCTGCGGGGTGTGCAATGTGTGAAGGGTTTTACCTGGGGAATCAGAGCACAGTTTACATCAGGAAATCCTGTAAACTGTGATCCCACAGGATGGCAGGAGCAATCTGGCACTTGGGGCAACTCTGCTCTCATTTAAAATACTCCCAAAAAAATCGTGTCTCCATTTTGGCTGAGAATTTTTGTTGCCCCTGAAGTTTTAAGTTAATCTAAAGAAGGAAAAGAGAATTAATCCAATTTTCTTTTGAAATGAGAGTGCAAAGTGCCCAGTGTGAGCTGCTCCATGACCTCAGCAGCTGTCCTGCCCTGGAATTCCTGGTGACGAGTGGGGATTCAGCAGCTAAACGGGCTCAGGGCTTTTATTTAGCTGTGCCCTGCAATTAAGTGACCTAGAGCACAATAAGGCAGAGTTATTTTCCAAAAAAAGGGGCTTTCCCCAACTTCTGAAAACAGAAATGCTCAGTTAAGTGTGGAGAGGTTGTTCCTCTCTGTGGCATCTGTCACTGCACTGTGACATGCTTTATGCTGGACCAAACATTCCAAGCCACTGGAGAAGTCATTTAAATGAGCTCAAATTTCTGTTTTATCTCAAATTTCTGGTTTGGCTGACCTGGGAAAGTTTAGGTTATTGCAACAATATTTTGAAGCCATGTATGTGTTGTACTGGGAATTGGCTTTTCCCAGTTGGCTCTTCCTTGTTTTTCTCACTCTCTTCCTTGGAAAAAAGCAATAAAACTGCTTTGTCAGCTGCCTGTCAGCATGACAGGAATCCTTTCCTTTGGATAACGATTTTATAGGGAAGTTTGTATGCAAATCACAAGCCTGGGTTTTAAAAACAAAGTGTGCGACAGTTCCTGACAATATAGAGTGTGGCATTTTATTTTGAAAAATTGGGGAAAGTTCCATATTTTTTTAAGAAGTAGCTGTTTGAGCAAATAATGGAGGTACTTTTTTAAAATAAAAATGTAAATGCCACAGTTTACAGAGATGGCACGTATGGATTGTATCTTTGGGTATGGTGATTTATTTTGTCTTCTCAAAGTGTGTATGCAGTAACTCTTCCATCTACTTCGACTTGGCTTACGGGGATCCTTTTTTTCCTGTGCTTTCTGATGTATCAGGATTGAAACAGCTTTCCAAAATTTACAGTTAATTTGGGAATCTTTATTATAAGTGGACTATGAAATGTATGAAATGCAGTTTGGGCCTTTTCTGTTGAGTGACATCACAGCTCCAGGCTGCTGTCTTTAGAATTTATGGGATTTCTACACAGAGAGGTACTGGAATATTTTGTTAGCTGGACTTTGGCAGGATTCAGTCTGGAATGAGCTCCCCTGGCACATCTCTGCTCACCTGCAATGGGGGATTTTTAGGCTCAGAACACCAGGACATGTGTAAATAATCCTATACAGATTTGTGCAGTGCAAAGCTTGTCTTACATGTAAATGTTCTCCTGGAAGGGTTAAATCATGGCATTCTTTGATTCTTCAATTATTTCCTGCTTCCAGTACTAGAACTGGCTCATATTGCACATAATAAACTTGCCTCATCTTTTAATATGATTCTTCAAAAAAACCAAGTGCTGTTTCTGTGATATTGTATTATCTGAATCATCCTATTTAACTTTTTTTTAAAAAAGTTATTGTTTCTAATTGTTCTGTTCCTGTGTTTTTTTGCTGGTGTGTAATTAAAAAAACAGAAATTTTTCTTTCCCTGGTTATTTAGTATTTTAGCTGCCTGTAAATATTTCTTGTTAAGTGCTCTGGAATGTGCTGTAGAAGTTGTATTAGTTCAGTTTAAAGCATTGTTTGGAACCTATTTTGGTTGGTTATTTCTATTAAATCAGAAAAATCATTCTTTCAATTTGAGTTTATTTCTTGCACATCATCAGATACAGATCCACACCTGGCAAAAGACTTCCCTGACAACACCTGCAGTGTGGAAATAGGGTGAAATTTGGGCTGCAGGAGCCCAGGTGAGCCCAGCTGGGGCTGCAGAAAATGATTTGTCACATTTATCTACACCTGGGCATGAAACACAAGGGTTTGAGGTCTCTGGATCTTTTGCACACAGTGGAAAAGCTGCACACCTGGAATTCTGCTGTGTTCCCTCACCTGGAGCTGCAGTTTGGTGGATGTGCCTTGAGCTGCTCCCCACCACGGGTCAATCCCATTTTTTGTGTGGATGTTGCTGCTGGAGCAGTGTCCTGACTTCCCTGCTCAGAACCAAAGTTAGAACTGAGCTTTGCAGGTCTGGGGCTGTGGCCCAGCCCAGCTGCAGCTGGAGCAGGGACTTGTCAGGCTGGTTTTTTCAGGAGCCATGGGATGGTTGCAGCTCCTGCCGTGCCCCAGCTGAGCACAGACCTGCGAGGAGGAAGGGGAGTGAGTTTGCACCTCAGCTAAAATTCCTTTGGAATCATTTCTCTGCAGCCAGTGAGGGAGAGCTCTGGTAACCTGGAATGCCTCCCAGCCTGGGGGTGTGCCTGAACTTCCAAAGCCCAGGTGAAGGCTCTGATCCAGGCAGGTCTGTTACGCACCAGCAGCTCCCTTCAGGCTGTGGCTCATAACAAACTCCCCTTTTTCTCTCACTGTTTGTTTATTCTCCAAGTGCCTGCGGTGGCTGAGCGTCACAGAGGCTCCTTGATGAGAGCTGTGTCCTAGGAAAGGGTTCGGTGAGCTTCACTGAAGCTTCTGTTCTTGCTAAAACAAAGAGCACCTGCATCCTCTGCTGCGCTTGCTGGGCTCTGCTCCCTGCCCACAGGAACAGGTGTTTGCACCTGCACCACTGCACCTTCAGCCCAAACCCTGGCAGCACAAGGTGGTGCTGGCTCTGCTGGGCACAGGGGGAGCCTGAGTGCCCTGCTCAGCCTCCCCTGGAGCTGCTGGCGGAGCACGAAGGGTCTTGGAGGGGGTTTTGTTTCTCTTTGCCAGGTGCTGTGTCCAGAGCGCTCCCAGCTCCACAGCCCATCTGCTGCAGCTCTTGGGCTGCCTGGTGTTGGCCTCTGTGGCTGGGCTGGCATCTGGCATTTGCAGCTCCTCTGTTTGACTCTGCTCAGGCTTGCTTGGATTTTCTCTCTCTTAATGCCCTGGGTTTAACTCTCCTGGCTTTAATTAATTCTCCTGGCTTGCTCCAGTGACACTGAGCTGTTCACCCCTTCACACAGTGCTGCACTTCACTTGCCAATTTTCATTTCAGCCCAGGGCGAAAAATCCCATCCCAAAATCCTACCAAGGATTAGAAACAGCTGCTAAACTCTTCCACCCCTTGCTGCCATTGTAGAATTCACATCTCTTACAGAATGCCAGAATGGTTTGGGTTGGAAGAGGCTTTAAACTCATCCATTTCCACCTCTGCCGTGGCAGGAACACTTTCCACTATCCCAGATTGCTTCAAGCCCCATCCTACCTGGCCTTGGACACTTCCAGGGGTGTGCATATCTCTGTAGACACAGCTGATTTTGGAATTACTGCTGTCTGAGAGTTGAGATGATGAGGCTGGATTTTCTCCAGGGCACTGGCCTTCCTTCCCCTCATTAATCTCCCTCCCCATGTGAGCTCTGGGTCACCCCAGTGCCTGAACAAGCTCCCAGGGGCAGAACTGCATTCCTGACTGTTCCCATGTCCTTTGCTCAGTGTTGGTGGAGCAGATTGAGCAGAACAAAGCATTTAAGGCTGAGCAAACTGCCCTTTGCCAAATTACCTTCCACTGCTTCCATGGGCTGCAGCACAGGGCTGGCTGATCCCCACTTGGCTTAATGCTTAGGAACCAGGATAATGTTTGCTAAATGAGCAGAATTTAAACCCAGGGATATAAATTCCTGCTCCTCTCATTAACACATCAGAGATGAGCACGTTTAGCACAGAGCTTCAGCAAACAGATGGCACAAGCCTGGCTCACGGTGGCTGAGGTGCTGGGGGACTCCTCACCAAGGAGCAGGCAGAGTGTGCAGGGCTGGATCTGCTGCTTCATCCTGGCACTGATGTTCACCTTCCATCCCTGGAGGTGCCCAAGGCCAGGCTGGAAAGGGCTTGGAGCTGCCTGGGAGAGTGGAAAGTGTCCCTGTCCATGGCAGGGGTGGGAGGAGCTTTAAGGTTCCTTCTAAACCAAACTATGCTGGGATTCTGTGATCTGTGACTGGCCCTTTTGGCACTCCCAGCACTGCCCAGGGGCAGAACTTGCTGCTGTTTCTGCAGCTCAGTCCCTGCCATCCCTCAAGGCCCCAGACACAACCTCTGAGGCTGGGCAGGATGAGCACCCAAATAAACCTGTCCAGCAACTGTCTGGGTGAGAGCATCTCTACTTTTTTGTCTTGTATATCAGAGACAAAACCAAAAGCCTTTTGAGGTGGAAGAATTGCTCAGAAGTGTTTGGATATCACATCTTTTGAAGATTTCCACCACTGTGGGAGTAAGGGCTGGGATACAGCTTTGGCCCTGCTGTGGACAGTGGGATGTGCATTGCAGTGTGGATCTCTTTCAGATCACTTTCCTGTCAGGAAAGAGAGAGCTCTGAAAGTGCCTGGAACCCCCATTCATTTGGAATTTCCTTTTGGGGCCGTGTTTGGTGCAGTTCTGCAGCTGCCACCAGGCACAGCAACACTGGTCTGTGCCCTGGATCTGACAGGGGGTTTGCTGTTGACTGCAGAACAGAGGTGCAAAATTCCAAACTGCAGTCTTGTCTCCTCCTGGAGTTTATGTCTCCAGGCAATCCCAATTGTAAGTTCTTTATCTTCTCTATTTTCCCTAAATGTTTCCAGAGGAAGGAGATGTTTCAGCAGCCAGTGCTGGCAGCAGGGCCCGAGCTCGGGGTGAATTCTGCTTCCTAAATGAAGACAGATGATCTGCCAGCCTGGGGTTTAATCAGCTCAGGTGCACAGGGAAGGCGCCGGCAGTTCAGCGATGGGGTGGGAAGCGTGGGGAGCTCTGGATAACCAGCCACACCCCCGGCTGCAGGCAGGGACCACGGCGTGTGATTCGTGCATCATCCTGACAAGAATCCGCAAATTAATCGCAAATTACCCGCTCTTTCCTTAAAAATCTCCTGCACGGGCGGCGTCAGCAGATGGTGCTGCTAGCACAGCGCTCTGCACGCCGGGCTCCGAGGGAGCAGCGGCTTTTCTGGGGAAGAAACTCTTGGCTTTGGGCTCTGCAGGCGGGGAGGGACCTGCTGAGGGCACTGGTGGTTGAAGCTCAGAGACCCCCAGCCCTTGGGATGCCTGGGAAGGAGCTTTGGAAAGAGAGGATGGCTCGGAGCGAAGTGCTCTGCTCTGCAGCATCCTCCAGCCCTCCCGGGGCCCTGCCGTGCACACCTGAGGGTCAGTCTCACTCGTTTCTCTCCCTGCCTCAGCCTCGGAGAGCCCCGGGCGAGTGAGCAGCGCTGGGTCCCGCACGGGGAAAGCCGGGAGTGTTGGTGCTGGGCAGCAGCAAGGATCCATCCCCTCCCTGCCTCCCGCCTGGGCAGCTCCACGAGCCACGAATGCAGAGCAGGGAGAGGGTGGGATGTGGGAACAGCCCCTGTGTCCCCTCCTGGTCGCTGTGACCGCAGCTGGAGCTCTGTGGAGGTCACCTGCTTTGTCCCCTGCTTCTGGCAAGTGTAAATGAACCATTCACACTGAAAAACCTCCTGTGTGGGGATGTCACCAGGTAGTGCCAAAGAGCAGAATCGCTGAATCACAGAATATCCTGACCTGGAAGGGACACCACAAGGACCATCCAGCCCAACCCCTGCCCTGCACAGACACCCCAAAATCCCACCCTGTGCATCCCTGGCCTGGGGCTGTGCCCATTCCGTGGGGAGCCTGGGCAGTGCCCAGCACCTTCTAGGGGAAGAACCTTTCCGTAATCTTCAATCCAAACTCCCCTGGCACAGCTCCAGCCCTTCCCTGGGTCCTGTCCCTGTCACAGAGAGCAGAGATCAGCATCTACCCCAGCCCTTCCCCCATGAGGGAGCTGTAACTGCAATGAGGTCTCTCCTCGGTCTCCTCAGGCTGAGCACCACCAAGGAACTTCTCATCTGAAATCTTCTCCTGGACTTCTCACTAGAGCCAGGCATGCAGTGCAGCTCTGGGTGCTCTCTGCACTCCTGAGACCTGTCCAGGAAGGAGATGCTCCTCAGCCACTTTCTGTCACTCAGAGTTTTGTTTTGGGATCCTTTCCATGAGCAGAGCGGGTACCCAGGGCAGTCACTGCTGCTGCTGCAAAGATCTGCTCTGAGGTCTGAGCCCACCTGCAGGAGCCTGGATCTGATGCTCCTCTTGGGCTTGTGTGTCCTTAGTGCTGAGCAGAGCTGAGGGCAGGGGAGATCTCAGCCTGCCAGGGGTCTCAGCCCTGGATTTTTGGGTCAAATCAGGCCATGCAATGGATGTTGGGTGTGTTGAACCTGCTTGGAGCTCAGGACACCGAGTGTTAATAACAGCTGTGGGGCGGGCTGGGCTTTTCCTGTGTCCATCTCTTTTCCTGCTGCCCTGCACTGAATAGAAAGGGAGGGTATGACCACCTGGAACGAGTTAAGGAACAGGCAGAGCCAAAACTGGGAATACTGAGACATTTTGGCTCTTTCTTCATGACTCACTGGAAGAGCTGACGGGGCTGTGGGTGGGTACCTGTGTGCTCTGGCTCTCCTGGTGAAGCTGCAGCGTGTTCCTGGTTTTACCCATTTGTGCCATCCTGTCCTGCCCTCTGGAAAACCTGATTAGTCAGAGTGTGTAGTCAGCATTCAGTCCTCTGCTGTGCTGCCTGGGAGTTCTCTTGCCCAGTTTGGTGCCCACAGCTCAGTCTGGCCTTTGTCAACTCCTGCCTTTCCCAGTTCCCTTTCCTGGCAGGAGATCAGTGTGCTGCTGCTTCAGGGGTGACTGTGGACACGTCAAACCAGTTTAATCTCCTGCCCAGTTAAAATCAGCTCAATTCTCCTGCAGATACAGACCCAGGTTCCTTCTAGTGGCTGAGCAGAACATCAGTGTGCCAGGCCATCTCATTCGCTGCTGGCTGTTGGAAACTAAATTCTGTGGGAAGTAATTCAGTTACACTGGTGGGTCTGGAGATTCTGTCCTGCCCTGTGGTTCCAAGGACCTCTTTCCTTCTTGCCTTTCCTGGGTGATGTGCACAGCAAGTGGCTTCACAGGAAGGATTTATGGCTGCAGAATCATGGCTGAAATGTGATTTATGGGGGCCATATTTGTAAGATGACAGAGCTTCATCTCAATCAAGACCTGTAGCCTCAGTTACCTGATGAGTTACTTCTTCCTTTTGACTAAACAAAACTTTCCTGTTTGCTCCTGAGTTCTCAGAGTCACAGAATCACAGAGTGGTTTGGGTTGAAGGGATCTTAAAGTCCATCCCAGTGCCCCCTGCCCTGGGTGCTGGGTTCTGAGGGCAGTGCTGGGGGGATGTCAGACTGTCACCTCAGCATATGAACTCAGCAAACAGCTTTCTGCCCAAGCTAACAGCAGGGTGTCCTTGTGTCCTGTCATTTAAAGCCTTGGGAAATAATGTCATCAGTAAGTAAAGATACTTAACAACAGCAACAACAAGAAGTCCCAGTGAACTCTTTTGGCCCTGGGATCTGATGCTGGCAGGAGCAGCACAAACACCCCACAAAGAGTCCCCCTACACCATCCCTTTGCCCACCATCCCAGCCTTCTCTCCAGGGTGAGTCCTTGTAGGCTGGAACCTTTGTATTTGCTAAAGCAGACAGTAAATTTTCTTTTGGGAGTGCTCAAGGCCAAGTTGGATGGGACTTGGAGCAGCCTGGGACAGTGGAAGGTGTCCCTGCCATGGCAGGGGGTGGGACTGGATGAACTTAAGGTCTCTCTCCACCCAAACCATCCTGGAATTCAAAAAAAGGATAAAAAAACCACTCTGATTGCGCACAGATTTTCTTTTTATTTATTAATTTATTATACATGGACAAACACCACCTGATGAGGTGTTGGCACTCTGTGGTGAGAAACCTTTCACCTCTGGGGTGGCCCTTCCCTCCCAAACCATTCCATTGTGGGCTCTCCTGCTCTGCCCATGGGCAGCTGGCAAGGACACCCTTATTCCAGACTGATGCCCCTCTTTTGGGGGCTATGGAGCTCTGGGGGAGAAGATACAGCAGAAACCAAAGCTGGGAAAGGCCCACGTGCTGCATGGCTCAGCTGAACCCAGTTATTTCTCCGTGAGGGTCCTTGGGGACATGATTGCCAGCACATCTGTCATTTAGGATTCTGTCTGTTGTCACCTGTGGAAGGAGATTGTTAAGTAGTGAAGTGATTGACAAGGGCTTTCTCTTTTTTCTGTTTATTAATAGGAATATTGCAAATGCTGCTCTGGGCTCCCAGGGGAGCTCCCTGCAGAGGAGGCTCTGAGGGGGAGCTGGATGTGTAAACAGCTCCTCCACGCAGATCCACACGTCTCTAACCAGAAAAAAACACTTGGATTGTTGGCTGTGGGTCCTGTGAAAGAGGTTTGGGATGGTTAATTGGGATGAGCTGGGAATGGCTGTGACCCACACCACATTCCCAAGGGCTGGAAGGTGCCTGGGAGAACAGGAGAGCCAGGGGATAAGGACACTTGGCCAGGGACTCAGCTCCTTGAGGTTTTTGGGTGGGAAGCACCAGCCCAGGAAAAGCAGCTCCTGCACATCCATGCTCCTCTCTGGAGGCTGATGGAGCAGGTTAATCAAGGAGCTCTCAGGTTTCTTTTCACATGTTAATATTCTCCTGAAATAAAAACATTTCAGCGTTTTCTCTCCGAGGCACAATTGTGCACCATAGGTTTTGTTTTCCCTGTTATAAAATACTGCTATATTTATTACTTGTATTTCCACTGGGAGAGATAAAAATAACCAGAATACAGCAAATACTTTGTTAGCACATTGGGGGGAAAAAAACCAGCTTATAACTCCTTATTTCCCATTACAGACAGCAATTTAGAGTGGCTCTTCCAGAGGGTTGAAATAAGGGTATTCTGCCTTGCTTTTTGGTTTCCATGAAAACACTCGTGGTTTAAAGCCTGGGTTAATTCCAAGGAGTGTTGGGGCTTGGGACCTCCTGCCCTCCCTGCCAGGTGTTACTGGAAGGTGGCTGCAGATGGATGTGTTCAATCTCTGACTGTGCAGACACATGGAATTTATCCAGGGCCTTTTATCCAACCCCCTCTTCTTTCCTGATGGAAGTGGTGCTGAGATAAAGCCATATGCTGTGTGGACTGGGGATGTTTCAACTCTAAAGATCCCTCATTTCATGGCTGCTGGAGCTGAGGATCAATGGCCAAAGCCTTGTCCTGCTCTGGAAATCCTGAATGCCACCTGGAGCCTGCTGGGATTAAATGTCAGAGGGCTCCTCCTGCTTCCCTGAGCTGCAGTGGCTGAGAGGATGTGAGAGTAAAAGCTTCCCAGGAATCGTTAGCACTTTATAACCAAGGACAAATTTTAATCTCTCTTCTGGGTTCTGACACCAGCACTTTATTGGCCTTCAAAGAAAGTGCAGTCTTTTAAAAATAAATTATGCAGTGATACTGATAGAGATGTCCATGGCACGGAAAGCTGAAATGAGGCCCTAAAAGCAGCAGTTTTTCATCTGTTCTCAGAGAAAGGATGTGTTAATATTGATCATTAACATTTAGGCAAAGGCCAGCTTGAGCCTTCTGACAGCCCTGGGCCAACAACAGCCCCTCTGACCTGGGGGAGGTGGGATTGTCTGTTAGAGTCAGGGTGAGGAACTGAAATGGGTCTAATCCCAGCCTAACACTCGTTCCAGGGATTTGCTGCCATAATCTTCCTGAAATTTATGTCCTAAATAAGCCCAGCTTGCCAGGCTGACAGAGGCTGAGGGCTCTGGGTGGCACCAGGGCGCCAAGTCATGGAATCAGGGAACATCCTGAGCAGGAAGGATCCATCCAGTGCAGCTCCTGGCCCTGCACAGACACCCCCAAATCCCACCCTGTGCATCCCTGGGAGCAGTGTCCAAACTCTCCTGGAGCCCTGGCAGCCTCGGGGCCATGCCCATTCCCTGGGGAGGCTGGGCAGGGCCCAGCACCCTCTGGGGGAAGAACTGTCCCTGATACCCAACCTAAACGCCCCTGGCCCAGCCCCAGCCCTTCCCTGGGTCCTTGGGCAGGCACCTCAGTCAGGCCAGGCTCTCTCTTCATTCATTTTATTGAGGTTGTGGCTCGTGTTAAAGGCAGCTGTGGAAGGTCAGAGCTCCCTGAGCTCTCTGGACAATGGCTTTGAGCACAGCTCACCCTCCTCCTCCCCAAGCCCAGCTCAGCTGATACCATCAGCCATCTGATGCTGCTGGAGCAGAAATGGCTTTTTAGAGCTTCAGCCCTGCCAAATCAGGCTCTGACTCTTCACCTTGAGGATATGCAAAGATCCCAGGTCAATAAAATGTATTTCAGAAGTCTCACCACCAGCAAAGAGCTTTTGGTGGTAGTTCTGCCCCTGGAGCCCTTCCTGCCTGGGTGCACACAGCTCCAAAGCTGCCTGGCTCCAGCTTTGTGTGCAGCACAGCATATTCCAAGATGCCTCTTGGAATCGGAGCTTTTCAGGACACAGAGCCACATTTCCTTGTCCTGAATCCAACGAAGCCAGCCCTGCACAGAATGCCTCGCTGGCCCTGCAGGGCAGGAGCTGGCAGCAGGGACTGCCACCCCCCGCCACGGTGGCCTTTGGGCTGAGCAGTTTCCTCCCAGGCTGTGCCCAGGAGGGAAATGTGTTATTTATCTTTAAACTCCTCATCTCAGAGTGTGCTCCTGGTG
Source organism: Phainopepla nitens (assembly GCA_013400175.1). Classification (NCBI taxonomy): domain Eukaryota; kingdom Metazoa; phylum Chordata; class Aves; order Passeriformes; family Bombycillidae; genus Phainopepla; species Phainopepla nitens. The sequence continues at coordinate 48,668 of VXBQ01017058.1, forward strand.
CAGTCCAGGGTTTTTCATTTTAGGCTACAAATTCAGCAGGATCCTTCCTTCCTTCCTTCCTTCCTTCCTTCCTTCCTTCCTTCCTTCCTTCCTTCCTTCCTTCCTTCCTTCCTTCCTTCCTTCATGTTTAAGGAGTGGAGTGTCTATAATCGAGTAATTCCTCCCAAACCCCAAGTTTCCACAGGGAATGAACAGCCAGGAGAGACTTGGAACACATGAGGAGGGAACCAGCACCTCCTTTATACTTCTGCTGTTGCTCTGTGCAGCATTTTTGATACTTAGCTCAAAGTAATTGGTTTTTAAACTAATTGCATTGGACTTCAACTAATTCTACCTCCATGGGATAAGGTGCTCTCCTCCTCTGTGCAGGTGAGGGGCACATCCCTCCTCCGTGCAGGCAGGCATGAGGTGAAGATTTTGGAGCTCACACACCTACAGTCACCCTGGAGAAGTGTGTGGAGGGGCAGAGCAAAGCTCGTTGTGTTTATCCACAGATGACTCGGCGCCGTTGCCAAAGGATCCAGATCCACGTCATTTTTCCTGGCAAGAAGCTCTGGATCTTTTGTGAGCTGTTTCCAATTATTATATTAACTGGGAAAGTAAACAATGCCATGCTATTAGATAGAGCTGGCACAAATAAATGCTACTGCTCCCTCTCCAGACTTGATTATTATTAAGAAATAAAAATATCAGCTTCAAATAGATCCTAATGCGGATTAAATGAACAGCATGTTCTGTCTCAGCTGGACAAATATATCTGTGATTCCGACTTAGTAGCACACATTCATGTGTTCATGGAATGGTGTGGGTGGGGAGGGATCTCACAGCTCATCCCCTTCAGCCCCTGCCATGGGCAGGGACAACTCCCCCTAGCCCAGGTTGCTCCAGCCTGAAATAAATCCCCTCCAATGGGTATGTCTGGAGCACAGCACCCTCATTAATCCAATTGCAGCGTGCTATAAAACCTCCCAGCTCCTCAAATGCTTGTGCAATGCTGAATCTGGTGCTTGGCTTCTGCTTTACTGCAGGGAAAATGATCCTCTCCTGTCCCTCTCAGATTTTAGGAATTTTCCCACTCCCTGCCTTGCTCACTGAGCAGCCTCGAGCTGCCAAAAGCTGCAGTTTTCCTTCTTTCCTTGCAGTGTTCATTCATTCTGTGCTCTTGTCCGCAGGGATTATTTCAGAGGTAATTGAAGAGCTGCTGTGTTGCCTGTAACTCGTTTCTTTGTTACAGAGACTATGGAGCCACTTTTCCCCAAAGTTTGCTCCACTCCCAGCGCTTCTGGGGTAGCTGCTGCTGTGTTTAACTGTTGGCTCTGCCTCCCCAAGTGTGACACCAGGCCACTGGACAGGAGCAGGAGGAGATAAATGCTGCCCTGTGAGGGAGGGACATCCACACTTCCCTAAATGCCAAGGGCACGCAGCTGCAGGGAAAAGCTCTGCCAGACGCAGGAAGCCCAAAGTGCCAGGGTGGATGTGGATGAGACAACTGAGCCCCTGCAGAGACCAGCAGCTCTGCCAGCTCCCTGGGATTTGGGGAGTTGTCTCTCCTGCTCAGGCTGGGAGGTGGAAACACAGCTTAGGGAGCAGTTTGGCCTCCAAGTACCAGCTCAGCCGGAGGCAGCTGGAAAAGGAAGCTCTGGCCAGCCCAGGAGCTGTGCTGGGCTGCCCTGAGGGGTGCAGGGAGCTGAGGGCTCTGGGGCTGGGATCTGACTTTTCCAGGGCTGCTCCATGGGGAGAAGCAGGAGCTTCTCATCAGGACATGAGCAGGGAAATCTGTGTCCCAACTGCTGTGTGTGTGTGGATATGGGAGAGGAGAATCGGGAGCCAGAGCTCCTGCTCGGGAAAAGCAGTTTTTTGATTTTCAGCTGCCACCTGGCTCTTTGCCAGCCTTCTGTGCTGGACAATAAAGAGTGTGTATGACACAAATTCAAAGGTACAAGGTGTAAAAAAAGCCTGGTTTCTGTTCTGGAGGAATATTTGTTGAGAGTATGGATGCAGGATCTTCTGTTATTGGTATCCAGCTAGCCTGGAATCCTCTGATATGTAAATCAAGGTGAATATTTGACCCAAGGTGACTTTAAATTTAAAAGTAAAAGTTCTTGGTATTACCCTTGTAATAAAATTAGCATTTCTCCCCCAAATAATTGAATTTTATTATTGATTTCTGTGTTACAAGCTCTCAATTGGGCATTAACCTTTTTCAAAGAGTTTACCTGGGGTGTTTTTTTTGTCTGTTGCAATATCTCTAAAATAAATTCAAATTTCAGATGCGAGACAACTGATATGTTCCAGGAACTCCTCTCTTGGTGCCAGTTTTGGTGGCTCAGGCAGAAACTGTTGCTGTGCTGGAGACATGATGTGATGCCTGGGGCTCATTGCATCCCCTTGGGTACAAATCCTTTGGTTTTGGGACTCTGAGACACAAATGCCCCAGGGCAGGCAGAGAAAGGAGGAGCAGAGAAGAGGAGCTATTCCCTCCCCAGCCAAGTAGATGTTGTATGGATCCAAATCTCAGGTTTGAGGCATAATTTGAGCCTCAAGTTTCTCGAAAATTTAATGAGTGGGTGGGTTTAGGGAGTTTGTCATCTCCACGTAATGCAAACTCTACCTGAGCTTCATCTCTGCTAAATTACTGGATTAGTTCCCAGTGTCTGAATCTCTCCCAGTAAACACAGACCTTTAGGGGTGCTGGTGCTGGCTTGCAGGTGACAGGTGACAAACTGAGAGGTGACAAACACCTTCAGGAGCAGCTCTCAGCCTGTTTGCAGCGGCAGCTCATGGGGGGCACTGGCCAGCCCGGGGGGTGGCTAATTTAAAGTCTCTCTTTGTGACCAGTTACTGGGTTAATAAAAGGTTTCACTCACGTTGTCCTGGCAACAGAAGTTTGTGGGAGGAGCAGAGCTTGGCGGGTAAGTCGCTCTGCCAGGCACAGGTGCCACGTGGGGACAGGAGGGATGTGGTGGTGACATGTCCAGAGCACGCTGGTCTGGCCAAGGAGGGACCAGGGCGGCCAAAAGGGCTCTGGTGCAGCTTCCCAGGAGTGTTGGGCAATGCCTTTGTGCTCCTCAGGTGCCACCCAGGCCCTTTGTGTCACACCAGGCTGAGAGCTGGAGGAATTTCCCAGCCTGGGAATGGGGCATGGGGCAGGTTCTGTGCTCAGGGCAGCCCGTGCTGTCCTGGGTGCTGGTGTCACCTCTGGGATCCTCGTGCTGTGACAGCTCCCAGTGCTCCAGCAGGTCATTACCAGGGAACACAAACACGATCTGAGCACACCCTGCTGTGCTGTGGGGCTGAGGGACCTGTGCAGCCTCAGCCCTGGCTCTCCACAATGCTCATTAGGTTTGTACAAGCTGCAAGAAGTCATCCTGCTGTACATAATTTTAATTGCCTGCTCCACAATTGCCTGTCAAATATATGCTCTGTCGCGTGGCATGACCTGCTTGCTAAATTGCAACAGGAATAAAAAAATATGGCAGAAAGTAAAAGGAAAAAATCTAATTATGAACTAGAATGGCGTTCTCAATTTCTATTGCCATCTGCAGCCTGGTGTGCTAGGACCAGCACAAACAAATCAATAAAACCTGCAGCTTTTCTTCTGCTGCCTTTGGCAGTTGTGAGTAGTTTGTGCAGTGTTTGTGGGAGCACTCTGGTTCCTCCTCTCTGGTGGTGTGCTGTCCTCGGCCAGGAGCTTTCACCGCTCCTTTTATTTACAAAATCCAGGGCTGGGACGCGAAACTCCGCACCTGGAGAGAGGGCAGCAGTGAAAGGGTTAAAAGGAATTATCTGGGCTGCAGCTTTAATACGTCTCTCGTGTGGAGGGCACGAAACTGAGTTTGGTAGGAGGTTCTTTGTCTGGAGCAGCCTTGGCAGTAAACAGAGCTGTGATCTCAGAGGCAATGAGGCACCGGGAGCGCCGGGGGCTGCGGGCTCCGGCTCCGAGCAGCGGCCGGGGGCAGCCCCGCGTGTCCCAGCAGCTGCAGCCACGCCGGAGGGTGGAACTGGAGTGAAGCCGCTCCTGTGATGAGCCCCAAGCCCACCCTCTCCTCCTAGCTGGAGTTTCCTAGAGAGCAGAGCGAGCGGAGGATGCGGAGAGGGCGATGAGCGGTCCCAGGGAGGACGGCCGCTGTCGCAGGGCCATCAGCATCCTCACCGAGCTGTGCCAGAAGAAAAGTCTGCCCAGCTTGGACCTGGACACCTGCAGGGAATTCCTCCTGCTGCCTTCTGACCAGAGCCTGATTATCTCCGAGCCAGGTACGGCCCCTGCTCCCATCTGCTGGAGGGTGCTCGTGGAAGGCAGGAGGGACACCCATCCCCTACAGGGGGAGGAAAATGTTTGGGACCTCCTTATTGGACCCAGGGGTTGGTCCTGGCAGCCCTCTGGGAGGGTTCCTTCCCTTTCCACACGTTCCAGGGTGAGGTTTTGGGTCAAGTCCTGCCTCACCTGTTGATGTGGAATGGGATGGCTGCAGGGGGTGACAGCCAGGATGTTCCAGGCTGCTCCACCACATAAAGTTCCTGTGAAAGTTCCTTTTTCAAAAACACAGACTCCTGTCCTGTATGAAACAAAACCAAACCAACAAAAAGCAGTGAAGAGCCTACTTAATCCACTGGGATGGCAGGAACTGATTGGTGCTATCCTGGTTTGAGAAATGGAGGGACTCCCATGGATTGCATGGATTTCTGTTCATCAGTAAGGGATCTTGATGTACTTTCATCTGTGTGTTCCACCTTCCCTAAGAGTTGCCTGAGTTGTTCCTGGTCAGGTTGTGGAGCCAGGGAGGGACTCTGATGTGTCAGGGATGAGTCAGGAGCAGGAATTGTGCTCCAGGAGAATAGGGGAAGCTCTGTGTTGCAAAGTGGGGAATTTTCCCAGAGAGATCTCCTGCTGTCACTTCAGAAACATTGACAGGGCAGTTGGAACCCCAGGCCCATGTGCTGAGGAGCAGAACCCCAAATCTCATAGCTTTAAGAATTATTGGTAACCTGCTCAAAGTTGCTTGTGTATTCCAACATTTTCATGAAGGGCTTCTTCTAAGGTTCCTGTGGGCAAATGATCTAAAAATCCAATGGATTTCACAGTGTTTTTTACAGCATGAGTTTTCACCAACTTTCCTCCTCTGCTGAGCACACTGTGCAGAGCCCTTGTGCAGCACAGCTGCCCATCGATCCCTGTCCAAGGCTTGCTGTGTCACCTTCCCTCCCTTTCTCCTGCCCCTCTCTGCCAGGATCCCGGGCTGGGATGCAGCTGGCACCCCAGGGCACAGGGCACCAGGATTCTGCCAGCTCTTTGTTTGCAGTGGTGCTTCAAGCACTGCCGTGCTGATACCTCCAGGCAAACACCTTCCTTTCACATCCCACTTCACCTGTAACTTAATTATCTTCTTAAAATGAGCTTGTTTTATCCCTGCCTGTTCTAGAGGCCTCTTACCATGGCTGGTTGTGTCCTCACAAATCACATCCCATGCAGCAGTTTTCTCTATTGCAAATAGAGCAAACAGCTTGCAAACTTATTGCATCGATTTGGAATTCTTTACCTTGCACCAAAATTAACATTTTCCTGACTCTGCAGTAGAAATGCTCCGCACTGCTCTTGTTCTGTCCACCCCGATGTGACAGATCTGCATTTGTTTGTGCATCCTGTGCAGGACCTCATGTTCAGGTCGGGATCACATCATCAGTGTCTGCCTTTAGCACGGCCAATGTCTGTGTGCTCTGAGCTGTGTTTGAGTGTCAGCCCCAGCGCCCCAGGCAAGCTGTGCCAGGCTGGCTGCACCAACAGCCAGGGCTGTTGTCTCTGCTCTGCACGACTGGGCCCATTTTTATGTCTAGACAGCACTGAGGACACAGTTTGGGCCTGACATGTACGAATATTTCTCAGCTCCTGGCTGTAAAGCTGCTCCAGCAAGGGGGAAAAAATCTGTTTGCATCAAGTATTAACTCACACAGTCATAGAGGTACGATGCCCTCCCCATCAGTGTCTGGATGTTTATCCAATTATCTGCATTGATGCTTTGTCCATTTTATCCTCAGTCTCACGTGGAGCAGATTTGCTCTGGGCTGCCTGCGGACCCAGCGAGCCCGTGCTCACCCAGGCAGGCAGGGGGAAGGTGGGGCTGAGTGAAGGTGAGCAGATGGCAGCAGGCAGGTGCTGTGTCAGGAGCAGGGCAGAGGAGCCCTGGCTCCTGCTGGAGTGTCCCCGTGCGGGCAGCACAGCCCCAGCAGCCAAATGCCAAATTTGCTGGAGTCAAACTGGCCTTATTTGTCATCATCATGTGGAGTCTCTGGCTTCTCGGGCAGTTTGTTGCCTCCTAGATAAATCTATTAACTACTGGCAGGATCAGCTTGGCTTGTGGAGTGTCCTGATGAAGTTCAGGTAGGAGGAAGCACTGCCAAAGCTGGAGGCAGGCTGCTCCTGCACAGCTCAGCACAGGGGCAGTTTGGTCTTTTCTGCTGTTTCATGCGTGGATGGGGAGCAGTATCCTCAGGGAATGTGTGGAGCCAGGTATCACCAGCTTCTTGAACTGCATCCAAGAGTGGAAAAAAACCTGTGACTATAAAAACATTACTAAATAGTTTATGTAAGAGTAAGTTTTTGTGCGATGATTTTTTATTTTTTTTTAAACCATTCTGGACTGAGTGGCTGAAAGGGCTGCTGTGGATGAAGTGGATGCACCTCTACTCCCTGGTTATGTAACAGCCAAATCTCCTCCTCGCAGCCAACAAGAGCAGTCGAGCTGCAGCATTTCTCTCAAGTACACCCAACAAAGGAGGATTGCAGGCTGCTGCCTCGCCTGCAGCCAAACCTGTCAGAAGAATGAGGGGTTTGGCTGGGGAAGGTTTTGGTGCCGCTGCACTGGGGGGGTGTGAGGGGGAGCTCTCCCTGCAGCCGGGCCCGTGGCGGTGCCAGGAATAGAACAGATCTCCTGGCTGGGGCCCCGAGATGGAGCGAGCTGCAGCGAGATCCTCTTGTTGTGCCTGTCTCCAGTCCTCCCCCGGAGCTCCCTCCATCTGATCGCTCTCTTCCCTGCCAGGCCTCAGCTGCGTGCGGGGATGCTGAGAGTGCCGCCCGTGCTGTGGGCACGGGCACTGCCTGTGCTCTGGGGACAACATTTACCACAGGTGATGGCCCTTAAGAGGATGGGCTCATCCCTTCTGTGCCCTAGAGGGGCAGGGAGAGCTCTTGGGTGTAGCTGAGAGGGTTTGTGGTGTAGCTGTACTGAAGGGCAAAGTCCTTGGATGTGGAGCAGGGGAGTCAGGACCACACAGGACTGTGGGGACAGTGATCTGTCCCCTCTTCCTGTCCCCTCTGCAACAGGCTCTGGGGTCTTTGGGAAACAGGGTGCTTGGGGAGGTGCTGTGCTGGCCCAGGAACTGGGCTTCACTGGTCCTGCTGGGTGGCTCCCAGCTCAGGATGTTCTGTGCTCCTGTGGCTCCCCACAGTAACCCTGCTCCCTGGGCTCCCCTGGGCTGCTCCTGCTCCCTGTGCCTTCACAGAGCCTGGCTGAGGACAGAAGCTGCCAGCTCGTCCCAGGAGATCATGTGGGAAAAGGGGAAGTTTGACTCGTTCTGAAATGATCTTGCAGGGCTGGTAAGTGTTACTAAAGAGAGTTGGTTTCGATGGGATATTTGGAAGGAATTCTTTCCTGAGAGGGTGGGCAGCCCTGGCACAGGGTGCCCAGAGAAGCTGTGGCTGCTCCTGGATCCCTGGCAGTGTCCAAGGCCAGACTGGACAGGGCTTGGAGCACCCTGGGGTAGTGGAAGGTGTCCCTGCAGGCCCAAGGGTGGAACTGGAAGCTCTTCAAGCTCCTTCCCACCCAAACCAGTCTGGGATTCCATGATTCTGTGGCTGGAGCCGGCATCTTGTGATGTTGATTCAAAGGACGGTGCCTGGGTACAGGAAGGAATTTATCCTGAGATCAAAGCCCATCCAGGAGAAAACCTCTGGGTTTGATTTCTACCTTCAGCACTTCTGTGCTGTGACTTTCTTTAAACAACCAAAGTTGGGTTTTTTTTGCCCTAGTGATCCATTTGTACAAAGCTTTGCTGCCCAGTGGAACCAGGGCAGGAGGCAGTGGGTGATGTGCAGAGGGGCTGCAGGTTGTCCCCAGCAGACCCTGTTCATCTCAGCGTGGTGAGAACCCTCCTCAAACCCTCCCTCATGCACTGATCCACCCCAGCAAAATGCTCCTGTGCTTTCCTGCTGCCAGAGGAGAAAGCTGGAGTGAGAGGAGGGAACAGGACAGCTGGGGAAGACACAGAGTCAGAGAGACCTTCTGACAATCCGTGCTCCCCGGCACGTGGTGTCAGCTCTCCTGTGTTCCAGCCCCCAGTAATTCAGAGCACATTTACTGCTTTGCCCCTTGTGTGAACTGCTCTTTTTGAAGGTCCTGGTGCAGGCAGTACAGCTTGTGCAGCGCTGAACACCCTCCTGGCACTTGGCAAAGACTATTAAAATGTTAAACCAAGCACAGAAGTGTTCCTGCTGCAGACAGAAAAAGGGGGTAATTTCTGGGCAATAGAGGATTTTTCATTGCAGGAACGTTGGTGAAGAAAGATCATTTTTTTAATTGATAAATTGATTCTGGAGTATTTTCTGGGGAAAAAAAACTATCCTCTGATAGATTAGCTTGACTAATGGGAGAACTGATAACACCCCCATTCATGGGATGCCCTCAGCCACTACCTGTGAAATATGGGCATATCTTGAATTTACTCACCAGACATAATAACACACTTCTCTGAATCGCCATTCGAGTGTATTTTAAGTCAATATAACAGTAAACATGCTCCAAGCCACCCAGCCAAAGCTAATATAATCACTGAGGCTTGAGTTTCCAGAGGCCTGGCATGTGAGGAGCAGCTCCTTGGGGCAAATATCTTTTATATCACAGAGTAATGCACTTGCAAAATGGATCTTGCCTTTCCTCTCAGGAAAGAGCCAGCCAGAGCTACGTGCAGCAGATTTGCTCTTTAGCCCAACTAAATCAGGCTCAGATCCTGGAGGTATCAGGTTCAGACCTTGCTGCCAGAGGAATGTTTGTAAAACTGTGTTGAAATACGGTTGAAACCGGCCGAGTAAATGGAGGAAGAAACGGATTAAATCGCCTGTCTACAGCCATGTGTTTCTGCTCGTGCATTGTGTGCGGATCTGTGGCTCTCCAGCTGCCTGTGGCTATGCTCTGTGATGGTCCTGGTGAATCCAATGCCCCTCTGGAGCTGAGTGGAGTGTGCGTGTTCCATGAGTACCCCTCTGCATAGGCGCAGCTTTGCAGCCGCCTAATTGCTGCCGCTTGATTCATTCCCGAGGCAGAGCAGGGAGGCTGCTCGTGTTTGTAGATCCGTGCGGACCCGGGAGCTGTTCCGATGCAGCTGCAGTAGCCTCATGCATAGTCAGGGACCAGCATCCCCAACTCCATAGAAACAGCAGCGGGATCGCTGCCGGCGTTAATTGATGCGCGAGCAGGCGGCGACCAGGGACCGCGCTCAGGAGCTGCTACCGCTCTGGTAAGTCCTCATTTCTGAAGTTACTTTAATAATTCTTTGCCTTTTTTTCCCGTGATGTGAAGCATATTTTCATCATTTTGCTTCAGCAAGATGCCTTTGCTGTTGAAACATTTTCCCCTGCTCTCAGAATTCTCCCGACGTTGCGCCGAGAGCCAGGGTGTGCTCAGAGCTGGTTCAAACCAGGGCACAGCCCGGCTCCGATCTTCCCCACGGTTTTGTGGGATGACTCTGGGAAGGTGGTTGGTGTTTCTGGGCTTGCAGGTGTTTGTTGCTTGGCATCCTGGCTGTGCTGGACTTGCTGCACTTGCCGCGTGCTCTTGGCAGCCGGATCATCTCCCATGTGTGCGTTCATTGTGCAGGGATAAACCAGACCCAGAACAGGGGCTCGTGTCTGATCCAATTGTTTTATTTAACCATAACCTCAACTACCACTGCTTTTCATAATTGTTTCTTCTCACTGCTCACATTTCCAGGTACAATCGAGTATTCTTTCTCAGGACCCCGGGTTTCCATCTCATCTTCGCTAGGCAGATTTTTCTACCTTTAATATTTGCTGTTTCTCTTTCAAAGATGATAATCTGTATTTCCTCTTCCCGTCTGCATGTTGGAAAATCAGGGATCTTGTCTGCGAGGGTTTCCATCCAGCGGGCTCCTTGACAGAGCGATCGCTGGCAGTTGTTGGGGAGAGATGCAATTAAATCCCTCTGCCATGTATTGTCTTTAATTATATTTGTACCTTGCAAAATGGCATCCTGGAGGGTCAGGGAGGGGATTTTTGCAGTGATTATCTGTTAACTGTACATTTTCCCTGCCTAGGGGAAAAAAGAAAGTTCTCCTGCCGGGAGCCCTGCGCGCGGCGGAGCCGCAGCTGCCGGCTGAGGGTGTCTCTCTGTTTAGTTCAGTTTGTTGTGCTGTAGCAGGTTCATGTTTGACAACATCACAGCAAACTGTGCAGCGAAGCCTGAAGGCAGCATGCCAGGAGCTCCCTTCACACCAGCCCTCTCCGAAACGTCCTTAAGACTCACAGCCCTGGACCATTTGGAATAATAATTGCCCAGGAATTCTAGCCCCTGGTGTTGTAATAATCTGATTTTCTGTGCGTTTGTAGCTGCTGCAAAGAAATGAATACAGTTGTGTGGCACAGTGTGAGGTGGCAGCTCCTCAGTTTCTCTCTCCAGATGCAGCACTTCATCTCCTGGATGCTGGTGAGCGTTTACTCAGAGTTGTTTGATCCCAGCTCAAATCGGGGCTCTGGTCAAAATGCTTGTGCTGAAAGAATCGTGAGCTGCAGGGTATGGAGTGGTCGGAGCTGTTGGAAAAGGGCATCTCAGAATCCATTTAATCAATGTGTAGGATCAGGCAGCCCAGCCTGCACATTCCCCTGCTGCACAGCAGCACACTGGAGGGGTTAAGATCCCTGTCTTTGCTCCAAGCTAATGGAAGCAGCAGCAGCAGCAGCAGCAGCTGATGGCAGGAGCAGAGCCGTGGGGAGGAAGTTCTCTCCTCACTCAGGGCAGCTTGAACAAAGAAATGCTCTGTTCCAAACCTCTGCCTTTCGGTGCAGGGGGGCTCCAGGCAGGTGAATCTTTCCTGGCTGCTCCATCTGAATCCAGCTCTGGCTCTGCCAGTGCTGCTCTGCCCATTGTGTGCTGGTGTTGTGAGCGTGATAAGTGGAGAGGCACAGAGGAAGAGGGACTGATGTGGGTTTGTGTGGCTCTTTTGGGTCTGGGTGGCTCCAGCTGGCAGCTCCAGGGCATCAGGCTGGGTATCACCCGGCCTTTGCAGCACCTGGAGCCAGGGCAGCTCTGGAAGAATCCTGCACCTCCAGTTTTGGGTTTCCCGTGGGGCAGGTCCAGGCAATAAACTCATCCAGAACATCTCAGGAGCTCAAGGGGCCCCTCGTGCTGGAGGGGCTCTGTGTCCTGGGCAAAGGGCACTCAGGAAAGCCTCTGGGAAGATTTTCAGGACTCCCTTGTCCCATGCCTGGGGTCTTCTGCCCACCCTGGCTGAGGTTTTTGGGGTCCTCAGCTCCTGTTGTGGAGCCTGGATCCCAGGGTGGGAGACTTCCAGCACTGGGATGGGGAGACACCCCAGTTCTGCTCCCTGCCAAGCTTTACCCTGAGGTTTTTCCAAGGCAGCCTGGTTTTAGTGGGTTTTTGAGCCAAAATGGAGTCTGAGAGGGAGACACAGGGAAGCCTTTCCCCAGAATTGGATCCCACTGTAGGAAGTGAGGGGCAGTGAGGTGGCAGCTCCAGGGTGGAGAGTCTGGGCACAGAGGCACAGCTGAGCCTGGCCTCGCTGGTGTCTCACAGCAGACACAGCTTTGATCAAGTTTTTGAAAGGAAATTTCAAGTTCCAGGGTTTTTGGTTGCTCAGAGGAGGAGACAGTGAAAAGCTTTTACTTGCTCCGTTTGCTTCGCATCCTGAAACACAGTTGGATTTCTGCATCCCAGAAGTGTCTGGATTTCCGTGGTTTCCTCTCTGCCTGGCTCTGCTCTGCTCCAGCTCTGGGTAGGAGGCTCCCCCCGTGCTGAGCAGCCTCAGCCAGGCCCCCTGGCACGCAGGGCTCAGCTCAGGTCCTGCCTGTGCAGGGTCCCAGCCCGGAGGATGAGGATGCTCAGCAGGGATTTAACCCCAGCCCTGGTCACTGTGTGTGTTCAGCACCACAGGGTTGTTTACAGATGTTGCTACAGCATATTGTGCTAAAATGTCATGGGATTAGCACACAGCCTTGTGCCATAATTGCATTCACTGTGGCTTATAATAGTTCATTAGCTTGTCATCAGTTAGGCAGAAAGCAATGACAACTCTTCCTATCACATTTATAATGCTCTAGAGAGCAGCTGATTAAGTCACAAAGTGACATAAATCACTAGGGAATGTTTCCTTCGGCTTGAAAAAGTTTTTTTTTTCTCTTTTTTGTCACTTTTGATAACAGAAATGCTGCATTTCTAACAGCACAAAGTTCCCCTTTGGGTTGCACATGCCAGCAGAAGTTTCAGTGACAAATCTGCAGCCTGGAGGGAAAGCCCAAATCGGTCAATAATGGCTGAAAACCAACATTTTTTGTCTTCAGGAGCCTGTAATGGGTCTCCTCTAGCCCAGGCACTTTACTGGGGCTCAGTTCTTGTCCCTGATGTCTCTCAGCACCGTGTGAAGCCACAGTCACCAGTGGGATTTGTGGGTGCTGTTGGGAGAGGGGAGTTTTGTCTCCAATCCTTCTGGGGAGCTGAAGCTGAGGATGGGCTGAGGGCTGTCCATGGGCACAGTCCAGGACCAGGACGGAATCTGGGACACTGGATACTCAGATTTGGTGTTGCAGCCCTGCAGAGATGCAGATTCTGTGGGGTTTCAGAGCTCTGTTCTGGCTGCTGCACTGGAGGCTCCTCCTGCCTGGAGAGCCACGCAGCTGTTCAGGAGTTTTGCCTTCTTTTTGGGCAATTCACTCTTTCTCCTTTCTATTTCAGTGGGAAAAGCACAAGCTCCATGCCACCAAACTCTCATCTTACCTCACATGCCTTTCTTTGGTGTACTCTGCACTTCCATTTGGTTAGACTCGATCTCAGAGGCATTTTCCAACCTTAGTGGTTCTGTGATTTGCAATTGTTGATTTTTTTTCCCTTTTGTTACATATTCACATAGGGACGTGACGTGCCTCACAGTTGACTCTGCACTTGAAAATCACCTTTGATGTGTCCCTCTGAATTACTCTGTTCAGATTTCCCTCTGGTTTTTTAAACTCCCCTGGGGCCTGGAGCAGCTCCCACTCCTGTGTCTGAGAGCATTTGCCTCTGTTCCCTGGGTGATGGAAGGACCAAACCATGAACTGAAGAGCACCAGGTGGCAAAGGGCTTGACAGTGTCTTTTCTCTGTTTGATGCACTCAGTTTAATCAGCCCTGTCAGACCACGAGGTGTGACAGTCCCCACGCAGGGACAGGGTGCAGAGGGGACGGGGACAGCACCAGCATCACCTACACCTCTGTGCTGCCTCCTCCAGGCCAAGACACAGCAGGAGCTTCAGCTGCAGCCTGGATATGTAGGCAAGGAGAAAAACAACTCTCTTTGCTGCTTGCAGGCAGGGCACAGTGCAGGTGACAGCTCGGGGGGTGTCCCAGGAGCTTATCCTCTCCCAGCCGTGAGGTGCCGCAGGCTCCAGCATGACATGGGAAAGCCTCGAGGCTGTGGCTGGGGATGTTGGAATAGAACTTTATTCCATGTGCAGGTTTATTGTGCAAGCATTTTCTCCTTAATTATAACTTGGAGTTTATAAAATTGGGGAATTTGCAAGTATTTGCACTAATGAGCTGAGAGCTGCTATCCAGGACAGCAAAGTCTCAGAGAAATCTCTGCTCTCTGTGACCACTGACAGCACCCAGGGAAGGGCTGGAGCTGTGCCAGGGGAGTTCAGGTTGGATTTTAGGGAATAGTTCCTCCCCCAGAGGGTGCTGGCACTGCCCAGACTCCCCAGGGAATGGGCACGGCCCCAGGGCTGTCAGAGCTCCAGGAGAGTTTGGACACTGCTCCCAGGAATGCACAGGGTGGGATTTTGAGGTGTCTGTGCAGGGCCAGGAGCTGGGCTTGATGATCCTTGTGAGTCCCTTCCAGGTCAGGATATTCTGTGATTCTAAATTATGCAACAGTTAAAGGAACAACACTTTGGATGAAGTTGTCCACATCTCCTGTTCCAGTCCATTTCCCAGCTACAGACGCACATCTCCACAAGAAATACAGCAAATGGTGAGGAAAGCCCTGGCACTGCTCAGTGAAGCAAGCTCTGCCTGGCTGGGAGGGATGAGGTTTGCTCTTGGGCCATGGATCAGCCACTGGAAACACTGGATCCCTGCGAGGTCCCCATATGAAGGGTTGTCTCCATCCTCAATGTGCAATAATGAGATGGTTTGAGTTTTATAGTCTTATATAATTACTCTCAAAATAGCTTCTGATTCATCCTCCCCTTTGAAGCTTATAGTTTGCATTCTGATAAGCTCTTGCATGGCAGGAACCCTGTGGTAGCAGTAAATTAATTTTTAAGAAGTTTTTTGCTGTCTAACTGAAACTTTGGCACTGCCAGTTGGAGCATTCCTGTCCTGTCCTTCCCAGGATCCATTTCATGGCTGAGTGTGTGCAGGAGATGAGGAGGCTCTGTTGGGGCTCCTGGGGAGCCTGTGCTGGCAGGAGGAGGCTGGTGGGAGCTGATAGTGCAGGACTCAGTGTCCAAGGACTGGGGAAGCATGGGAACAGGGAAAAAAATCTCATTTTAGCTTCCAGGGAGACTCTGCGGCTGGATGGGGCTTGGAGCAACCTGGGATAGTGGAAGGAGGTGGAAGGAGATGAGCTTTAAAATCCCATCCAACCCAAACCATTCCATGATTCCATGATTCTCTGAATGTCTCCTCTCAGAACATCCCCTCCTGATCATTCCCACCCCTCTGCTTTGCCACTGAGCTCTGTGGGATGAGCTGAGTGTGAAAGTGCTCAGCAAACTTGAAAACTTGTGTTCAACTCACGTTCCCTGTGCTGTTCTGTGGAATTACTTGTGGTTGGTATGGAATAACAAAACAAGGCTTGGGCATGTCCAGAGCAGCTGGGACTGGCTGTCTTCACCTGGAGAAACCTGTCCTGAGGTGCTGGGAGTGTGCACAGAATGTGTGGGGGGGTGTCTTTCAGGGTCTCCCTGGATGTTTCATACCATTGTGCAGCCTTGGCCAGCTGAGAGGAACAATCAGTGGTTTTTTACTCTCATTACCAAGAGAAAAAACCAGCCTGGTTTGTGGGCAGGGACAGGACCCAGGGAAGGGCTGGAGCTGGGCCAGGGGGGTTTAGGGTGAATATCAGGGAAAGTTCCTCCCCCAGAGGGTGCTGGCACTGCCCAGGCTCCCCAGGGAATGGGCACGGCCCCAAGGCTGCCAGAGCTCCAGGAGAGTTTGGACACTGCTCCCAGGGATGCACAGGGTGGGATTTTGAGGTGTCTGTGCAGAGCAAGGGTGGAACTGGATGATGCCTACCGTTCCCTTCTAACTCAGGGTATTCTATAATTCCATGATTCTGCTTCTTTCTGGATGGGTCATGGTGCCAAGAACCTCTGTGGCTTCATTTCCCTCTCCCCCAAGCTCTCGGGGTTTAGCGTGCCCTCGGCTGGGCCATGGTCCCTGTCCCTGAGGGAGCCTGACCAGCAGCCAGCTCTGGCTGCTCTGAGCAGGGTGTGACAGCTGACACGTGCTCCTGGTGCTGGGGTCAGTCCCGGGACAGGAGAAGCTGTGAGGGTGTAAAAAGCCCTGCTGGTGACCCTCGGACCCGCAGGTGATGGATGGGGGGGGTGTGCTGCTGCAGGGGGGCTCTGCAGCCCTCCTCACCTCCCACAGCATGAAATAACGTCTGGGGGGCAGCAGGAGCTCTGCCCCACGCAGAACTGTGTCCTGACCTGGCCCTTTAACATCTGCTGAGAAGATGCTGGAATATTTCCCCCGCCAGGACCCAGCTCTGTGCTGTGTGAGCAGCTCCCGCGCTGCCAGGCTGCCTGTGAAAAGCAAATTGACGGCAGCCAGACTTTGAAGTGACAGCTCCTAATGACTCGTCTAGCTCAGGAATATTTCAGGGCATATTCCTGTAGCTCCTGCCTGCCTGGAGAGCACCACCAGCAAATCAAGAACTTGATGAAGTTTCAAATGGCAGCCAAATGGCAGCGAGGGGGCCTGAAATGTGACAACAAAGCCATCAGCAGGGGACTGGCATGCTGGACACAGCCCCAGCGAAGAGGGGCAATCAGAGAGTGGGCTTGCAGTGCTTCCCTGCTTCTTCCATGCCCTGTGCAGCCCCTAGTGCCCACAGACTGTGAGTTCTGGGAACACAGAGGCTGCTGGTGGCAGGAGTTGGGGCTGTGGGTGCTGACAGGGACAGTCTGATCTGTACCATTTGCTCTGTACCACTCCCAAGGCCATGGCAGGCTTGGAGAGGGATGAGGAGCTGGCTGAGGACTGCATGGTGCTGCACTGCAGCTCACCTCTCACCCAGCGCAGCATCCCAGGATTTATAAGCCAGCCAGCTTCCTTTCCAGAACCCCTGTTGCAAAGGGCTCTGCTTGCTGCTGCCCTCCCTGCTGCCCCTCAGTGTTTTCTCTGTGCTGTGTCCCCACAGGGGACATTCTTTCTTGTTCCTGTGGTGCTGTTGTGGGGTTCTAATATTTGATTTCTATTCCATCAGTCCCTCCTTCCACCAAAGCTGAGCAGCTTTGCTAAATAAACACCTCCTTGGCTGGGGTTTAATGGAACCCTTCCTTCTCCTCTGCAGCTCCTGCCCTGGGCTCCCCCCTGCCCACACCTCCGAGATCCACCACAGCTTCCCGTGCCCAATTCCAGGCCCTCAGCTAACCAGGCTCACCTTGCTGATGCTCCTCAGTCAAGAGAAAATGAGCTCAGCAGTTGGTGGGTGCCTCAGGTGGTCTGTTGTAGCCCCAGAGCTGCCTGCTCTCCTCCAGCAACACCTCTTGTAGTAATCCATCACTTGAGTGCCCGCTCCCTGCAAAGCCCTGTTCACAGAAACAGAACAATATATCCTCACAAACACTCCTGCAAGAGAAGAACGCAGCAGAAAATAGACAGAGAAGCCTGGAAATATCTGCTGGGGCTGGAAGTATCTGCTGGGGTGGTGTGAGTGATGCTTGGTGTGTGGCACTGGGGAGGCAGTCACCCAGCCAGTGTTTGTGAGGTGATCACCATCACCCCTGCTCTGGGCTCTGCCACTCCTGGAACCACCCTCCCTTCCAGGAGCATTGGCTGTGGGAGGATGTCCCATGCTCCAGGCTGCTGCTCAGAATAGCCAGGAGCTGCTGAAGGGATCCCAGCAGGGAGCAAAGCAGCCCGAGCTCTCCCTGATGCCCAGATTTTCCACGAACCACCAGAGAGTTTAGGAGTAAGAAACTCTTACAAGGAAAATGTCCCTGGGCTCTTGGCAGGGTCAGGCCCGTGGCTGTGTCTGGCAGAAAGTGGCAGAAGGTCAGGTCAGAGTGCCCCCACTGCCTTGATGAGGGGCTCCAGGGCCTGAGGAAATGTCTGTGACATTCAGGGAGGAAGGGGACAGCCAGGGCCTGGGGGCTGGTGGCATCACCCCAGTCCCATGCTGCCCCTCACTGAGAATTTCCAGCCTCTTGAACTCCCACTCGTGCCATTACGACTTTGTTTAAATGCAACAGGTAGCTGGAATGACTGATGGCTGCTGGAGTGCTGAGAGAGCCATCAAACATGTTGTGTTTTCTCTGTGGGGAGTGGGTGGAAGGAAAGCTAAATTACATCTTCGGGATATTAAATATAACTCTGCACATTAAACTCGGAGTTATCCATGAATCTCTTTAATGACAGTGCAAGCTACTCCACAGCAGTAAAAGTCAATGTTGCCACAATTAGAGCACTATTGTCTTGCTGTTAATAGACTGCTCTAATCATGACTTTGTCATATTATTAATCGCTTTTGGGTTGGACTTTGCTAATTATCCCCCTCGGTAACTCAGTTTGGGCATTAGGAAGTCAGCAGGGACATCAAGCTGAAAGGCAGCTGGACCATATCTCTTCATTAGCTCCCGTCCAGGATGAAACAAAAAGGGAGATTGTGCTGAGGAGCTGCTCTAGGAGTCCACAGGTAGCATGGTGGGAAGGGCTGGACTAACCAAGGAGTGTTTGCCCCTTCCTCAGTTTGCTTTTAGCTTTACAGTTGCAAACTGTAAACCACTGTTTCTTTGTCCTGCCCTGGGCCGTTTGTCTTTGATTTAAAGGCAGTAGGAAGTAGTGGCCTTGGAAATGTTGCAGCTTTGAGCTTTTTGGTGTGGTTCAGTAGCAAGGGATTTGGATGTTACTAAGCCAGTAAAAACACAAAATGAGAAGTCAAGTCAAAGGAGAAATGGGATCGATTTTGGGTGACATTGAGAGAATCCAGTCTTGTTTGTGCTCTTGTGTCCACATCACTGTCAGCTTCAAGTCTTCTCTGTGGTGTTTTGGTAACAAGTGGGTTATAAAATAAGTATATAGTAAATATATAAGCTCGATGGCTTATCCTAAACATATCAGCTCAAGCAGGTAGATCATAGAATCACAGAATCATGGAATGTTGAGGGGTTGGAATGAACCCTAAAGATCGTCTGGTCCCAAATCCCTGCCATGGGGAGGGACACCTCCCACTAGACCAGGTTGCTCAAGGTCTTAGCCAAGCTTTGAGCACTGCCAGGGGTGGATCCTGTCAGTGTCCATGTCCATCCCTTCCCTGTTCCTCGTTGCTCAGGGGGGAGCTCTGTCACTGCTTCCCTGCAGCCAAAAGCATTTTCCAGCCCAAGGTTCCTCGGGGAACCAGGCTGGAAAACAGCCATGTTAATTTGTGTTTGCAACCTCCTTCTTTTAAGCTTTATCTCTTCAATTACAAGTTGTAATAAGAGCTATTTTCCAGTTTCCCCTGTGTCTCCTGTGGGAGCTGGGAGGGAGCAGGGCTGAGCTCGACAGGATCAGGGTGAGGAATGGCTGGAGCTGCTCTGCACTTGTACCACAGCACTTACCTGATAACAAAGTGGCAAATAACTGTGAATTTTTAAGAGGGTAACAGAATAAAAACATAGTTCTTGTCGTGTTTTTCCCCGGGTGGGACTTTGCTCAGAATGATGATGTGACTCTCCCTTGTGAGCAGCTGGGATCTGAGCTGTTCCTGCATTAGACAGAGCCCTTCCTCACTGCTGGGTGCAGGCACATCCCTCTTTTCCCTCTCTTCCCCACACCTTGAATCCAAACATTGAAAAAGGGGGATAATGTCAACCAAGGAGCTCATTCTTCCCCTGGGCTGAGGTGTCCTTTTGGGGGAACTGGCTTTACCTTCACGTGTGCCAGGAATACCAAAGCAACCTCTGGTCCTGGGGTATTTTCAGTTAGGTGAGGAATTACCTCGTTTTTAGAGACTCTTGTAAGTTAAAGGACATTTAAAGCATAGCATTTTCAATACCAGGTATTTTTTACAAAGTAGTTGGTATTTTCAAATTCATAAGAGAAACCTCATTAAATCAATGCAGGTCGACTCTATCCAATTGATATTTAAGTTTAATAAGCCACAAAAAAGTCTTGGAGAATTCAGTGTCATCTTCAAACAACCCAATATTCTAAGCAGGCAGATGCTTAAAAACTGTCTGTAAAATCCTGATCCCTTCCACTTGTGCTGTGTGTCAGCTGTCAGAGGAAAGAGTAGGAGGTCATGCATAAAAGTATCTGTGAATCCTGTCAGATACATTATGAATGCCAGCCCTGCAAGGAGTGACAGGAACCAGGATCTTTCTCAAGCTGGCAACAGGTTTTCTGAGAGGATAATTGATTATTTCTGATGGTTTCCATTAATGAGCCTGGTGTGCTGGCAGAGACCTGCAGCCTATAAAACTCCTTGGAATGGGTGGAAATATCTTTAAAAAAATCCTCTCTGTCACGCAGCAATTCCCAGCAGTGAGAGATTCTGCATTGCAATGATTTCTTTTGTACCAACACAGACGTATTAGCAAAAAGTCCAGGTTCTTGAGTTTTCTTATGAATGTTTGACACTGAGTTTCCTGGGCACAATTCCAGGATTTAACTCAGAGGATAGGGAAGTGGAACCTCTGTGCTCTTGGCTTTGGTGAGAATACATTTAGGCAAATCTCTGAGGAAGATCTGCTGCTGACTGGTACAACCTTATTTATTATTGAGTAAGATGGGACCTGTTTATTCACCCCAGCAGCAATCTGTGTTTCCACCTCGGAGCTACAACAGAAAATAAATGGCCTGTACAGGAGGCTGGGAAGGGAAAGAGAAGTTGCAAAACCTCTGGGTGATGTTTATCCTTCCCATCCCATTCTTCCAGCCCTTCCCTTCAAGTCAAAAACCCACAGGCAGCCAGGGAGCTTTGCCTGGAGCTCCTGCTGGGTTTGCTGGGCTCAGAAATTTTGTGGAAAAACAAAATCCTCCGGGATATCAGGAACAACAGATGGCTTCCCATGCGCTGCACAGGGCTGGCGTGTTCGGGTGTGGATGTCACATTTTGTGTCTGATGCTGCCTGGAGATTTCACTTACAGCAGTTTATGTGAGAATCCCAAATTTGCAGTGGCTGCTGCATTCCCAGGGAGACCCAAACAAAATCTGATGATACAAATGTGCTCCTGAGCACTTTGCTGTCGTGGTTCACCAGTGGTGAGTGGGGGGGGGGTTGTTGTTTTGTTGTGATGGTGGGGTTTTTTCCCATATTTTTAAAATTCAGCTATCTATCCAAGATTAAAAACCTAGTCTTTCCCCATATTTCACAGATTTTTCTCAGGCTTAACATCAAGGCAAGGTTAGATGGGGGGTCTGAGCAACCCAGTCTAGTGGAAAGTGTCCCTGCCCATGGCATGAGATGATTTTTAAGGTTTCTTCCAACCCAAACCATTCCGTGACTCTGTGATTAAATGTCTTATTACAGCTTTACAAAACTTAACTGCATTATCAGAGGGAACAGAAGGTGTTTTATGGCTCCTGTTTAAGGTGAAGCACATCTGGAATCCCATTTAGAGCAGCACAGAGGGGAGTTCCCCAGTTCAGAAATGCAGAGAGCACCCACCCCATTCCTTGGGGCTCAGGTAGGGAATTCAAATTCACACAAAGCATTTATGGTCCAAGAATAGACATAAATAGGGAGGTAATGCTTGTTCCACATAAACTTATGTGGGTTTTGGTGGTTTTTTGTTTGTCTTTCTGTCCTGACTTGCACTTGGATAATTCAAGGAGTGTGGCTTTACTGGGCACTACAAATAACACAGCAGGCAATCAAGGAATTGTCCGTGAGCTCAGAGCAATCCATGATGGAATTGTCCATAGTCCTGAAGCTGCAGACTTGCCTCCAGAACAAAACCTGCTTCCACCATCAGGGACTGGTGTTCCTTGGAATCCTGAGCTCTAAGAGTTTTGGTCTGGCTGGGAATCTGGGAATTAATACACTGTAGGAAAGGAAGCAAAAATAGCCAACATTTTCTCTTTGTGCAGTGCTGTGAATCATTTCACAGCCTAGATGATGTGTATATATATTTATACACACACACACATATATATATATCTTCCATTTTTCCTGATTCGTCAGCCACACGTATGGGAGCTCTTTCCAGAAAAAGGCTGAAATACACCACATATGAGGTAAAAATGTCTCAGAGCATCAGAGCACACACGCAGCTCCTGGGCTGTTCAGAGTGAGGAAAACTGTGCAGCACTTTCTCTACAAACTCTTGCTGTGTTTGGTTTCTCTGCATCAGCAGCTTGTGGTTATTTTTCCCTTGGTGTTGGTATTTACTTTTTATTCCCTATGGGCACATCTGGACAAGATGTGGGTGCTGATAGTACAATAACAACCCACTTCCAGGACCCTGGGAGATGGATGTTTTCATTACTGTGCCTGAGCAGCTGTGACACGAAGCAAAAAGGCACTTTCTGTGGTACAGCACCCGAGCTTGTTTCCATCATGGAATTGTACAGATCTTCTTGATTTCAGACTCAGCAGTTTGCTGATGCCCAGAGTAAACCAAGGATGGTATTTTATAGCCAGTTTAAGCATCAGAGTGTAAAACTTCACTGCTCTGCCCATATGGAGACACCCATTTTCTCCCCAGGTGTGTCCCGAGCCTGTCAGGGGGTGCTCACTTGGGCTCGGCTCTGGCTCGAAGGATACGCTAAGAGCTCTCCATTAGTTGTGATTTAAGTGAGTCTGGACCATTTCTTCCTTTCACTGATGATTTTCTCACCACCTGTCTCTCCTTTTCTTCTTTCCCATCCCTCCCTGTCGCTGTCCTTCTCTCCTCAGAGCTCTCCGTCAGCCTTCTTGCGGTGATAGTGATTGTGTGTGGCCTGGCCCTGGTGGCAGTGTTTGTGTTTCTCTTTTGGAAGCTGTGCTGGGTTCCCTGGAGGAACAAGGCCCTTTCCTCCCACCTGGCTGTGCTGCAGAGCGAGGCAGGGGACAAGGACAGCATGGCAGACAAGCTCAAGGACACGGGGGCCATCAGCTTCCTGGAGGCGGCCGTGAAGATCAGCCACACGTCCCCCGACATCCCTGCCGAGGTGCAGATGTCCATGAAGGATCACATCATGCGGCGCACGCGCATCCAGAGGCAAACCACGGAGCCAGCCTCCTCCACCAGGTGAGGGATGGGATGGGATGGGATGGGATGGGATGGGATGGGATGGGATGGGATGGGATGGGATGGGATGGGATGGGATGGGATGGGATGCTCAGCCTGGAGGAGCCTGAGGTTGGAGATCATCAGAGGCTGCAGCTCCTCCTGAGGGACAGCTCTGATCTCTGCTCTCTGTGACAGGGACAGGACCCAGGGAAGGGCTGGAGCTGTGTCAGGGGAGTTTAGGTAGAATACCAGGGAAAGATTTTTTCCCCCAGAGGGTGCTGGCACTGCCCAGGCTCCCCAGGGAATGGACACAGCCCCGAGGCTGCCAGAGCTCCAGGAGAGTTTGGACAGCACTGCCAGGGATGCCCAGGGTGGGATTGTTGGGGTGTCTGTGCAGGGATAACAGCTGGCCTGGATGATCCTTGTGGATCCCCTCCAGCTCAGGATATTCCATGATTCTTCTGGATGGGGATGAGGTGCTCAGCAGGATGGGGTGTTCAACAGGGACACTGCTCTGTGAGCACCTGGAGAGGTGAGAGGACTGTTGGATGGAGCCAGAGGTTCAGATACCATCAGGGAGACTAAAGAGAGCACCTACCCACCAGATTACTGTCTAAAGCTTGGCCAATAACCAGTGAATGTGTTAAGACTGGCTCACCGTGGCTCTTTAAAAAAATCAGGGATTCGAGCCCTATTACTGCAACTTGACCTCATTGTGTCAAGTCACCCGCATGCTTTGGCCACTTTAATTTTGTTCCAGCATGAGAGGCAGGCTGAAGTATCAATGATGTACCCTGTCAGACAGAATTAGACCTTTTGGCTCTCTCTGACTGTTGTGGCTCCTGGCAGAAACAATTAGATCAGCACAATTGATGGATTGCTCGCTGCACAAGCCCAGAACCAGCTGCGCTCGGTGCTTGTGCTCAGATGGGGACAGAGACATCAACATCATCCTCAGGAAGCCAGGAAAAGGCTGCCTGAACCTTGGAACACCCTCTCAGCATGGATACTGAGGGGAGATCTAGATTTGATGTTATAAAGGGGCTCTTTACTCACAGTGGGGGGAGGCCCTGGCACAGGTTTGCCCAGAGAAGCTGTGGCTGCCCCATCCCTGGAAGTGTCCCAGGCCAGGCTGGAGCAACCTGGGATAGTGGAAGGTGCCCCTGACCACGGCAGGGAGTGGAATGAGATGAACTTGGAGGTTCCTTTCCAACACAAACCATTCTGTGATCATCCTGTGAAATGCAGCATCTCTCCTTGACACAGAAGGCAGTGAAATGGGGACAGGAAAGAGGATCACAGGGTCCTGGCTGTGCCCCAGCACTTCTGTTTGCCTCGCTGGCTGTGCCTGGGATGTGCACAGGAGTGTGACAAGGAAATCAGGCACTGCTCAGAAAATTGGCTGCACTTTTGCAGGATTAGTGAGGCACCAATGGCAGCCCCCTGTTTGAGGAGCTGAGTTAGATCAGCATGATGCCTCCTGCAATTGTGAGCCACACTCTTTTATTTATCCACTCTGCTTTTTGGGCAGCTGATTCCCTCTCTGCATGCACACACTCCTTCTGCTTTTATTACACCTTTCCAATAGAGGAGAAAAAAAACCCTCAGCAAGTCTGAATTAGGACAAACAAAGTGGGACTTGGCTGTACGTGGGCAGGTTTCAAACCCACTTTCTCCTTGGCAGGTTCCTCCGATTCACAGCCCAGCCTGACCCTGTCCAAAATACCTCTGAGGAACCTGCCAAGGTCTCCAAGCACCACGTATCACTGAAGGCTAATGCTCTGCCTTAGTTTGGTTAAATAACTCTATAAACTGCTCTTGTAAACACCAGATAATCTGAAATAATGCCCTCAGTCCACGGAAGGCTTTTATGCTTTGTTCAGATAAAGCTTTGCTTACATACAGCTTGTGCTGGAGGAGAGCTCAAGGCAAGAGATGCTTCCCAATGAGGCTGTGCCTCCCTCCCTGTCAACAATTATCTATCAGTTTCTGATGAGACTGCTGGAAAAGTCTGGAAGCAGCAATACCCTGCAAAGCCAAGCTGGACAGGGCTTGAAGCAAACTGATCTAGGGCAAGGTGTCCCTGCCCGTGGCAGGGGATGCAATGAGATGAGCTTTAAAACCTTCTGAACCCAAACCATTCTGTGGTTCCATGAAAAAAGCCTCACCTTCTGAAATGGTCATGGTCCTCTCACCAAAAACAAAAAGAGCAAAAAAAAGTTTGTTGTTTTTTTTTTTTTTTTGCCTGAGGGAGCTTAGTGCCAGTATCTTGGAAGTGTAAGGACTGAGGGTGGGGAAAGTCTCCACATGGTGCTGTCTGTCTCTCTGTGATTTGGGTAAGGAGTTGTTGGGGCCTATCTGTTCAGCTGTGGGCTGTGACTCTCCAGCTTGTGGCAAACACTCTGGAATTTAAGAATTTTGCTGGACTGGTTCCTTGAAAGTTTTTGGAGGTGTTCCCCTCTGTTCACCTCCATAACTGACATGGCTTCAGTGCAGAGTCAGGAGCACCCATGGAACTCATTCTGTGCTCTCTCGCTTTCGGAGTCCTAAGGCAAAGAAGGAGAGCTGTGTCCTTGGAAACCCAGAGAGCTGTTGGTGTCTTCCTCCTGCAGGCACATCTCCTTCAAGAGGCACCTGCCCCGGCAGATGCACGTGTCCAGCATGGACTACGGCCTGGAGCCGCCGGCCGTGGCCGAGCAGCCCACCAGCATCGGCCGCATCAAACCCGAGCTCTACAAACAAAAAACCGTGGACACCGAGGACCCCAAGAAGGAGGCAGAGAAAACCTGTGGGAAAATCAACTTCACTCTCAAGTACGACTACGAGAATGAGACGCTGACTGTCCGAATTCTCAGGGCTTTTGACTTGCCAGCCAAAGACTTCTGCGGCAGCTCGGATCCCTACGTGAAGATCTACCTCCTGCCCGACCGCAAGCGCAAGTTCCAGACGCGAGTGCACAGGAAGACTCTGAACCCCACCTTCGACGAGTCCTTCCACTTCCCCGTGCCCCACGAGGAGCTGGCGAGCAGGAAGCTCCACCTGAGCGTCTTTGACTTTGACAGGTTCTCCAGGCACGACATGATCGGAGAAGTCATCTTGGAGAACCTGTTTGAGGACTCAGACCTCTCCCGGGAGACTTCCATCTGGAGGGACATTCAGTACGCCACGACGGTGAGTATCTGCTGGGCAGATCTGCTGGGGGTTCTCCGCAGGGATAAATCCTTCCTGGCTCCCAGCTGATGGGCTCCTTGCCTCCTGCTAGCCCCAGGGACCCGCAGCCATGGCACAGCTCTGTGCCACGTGCACTTGACCGCGGTAAGAAAGAGTTCTGGGGGGCCAGTACCAGCCCATGGGTGCTGAGAGATGCTGGATGCGCTGCTGGCAATTCTTCCAGTGCTGGATTTGGATCTTTTAGTAGTTCTGTTGAATTCCCTCTGGAAGAGAGGCCAAGCCTCAGAGAGGAAAAGTTCCAGCCCCTTCTGTGTCACACGGAGCTGGCAGGAGAAGCCAAGTGCTCACATTGATCACTGAGTGCAGAGCAGTGACATTAACCTCTCCATAATAGCTGTCTGCTCCTCCACTGCCCTCCCAGGAGGATCTGGCTGGTCCTCAGGGAGAATGAACAATTGAACTGCTCTGCAGCTGGACACCAAATCAGCCATTGTCGTTGTCATTTCACATTGTTATTTCTGAGACTGAAAGATGAGACATCCCCACCCCTGTGGCTGGAAGCGTGGGCCCTGTCACATCTTTCCTGGTGACTGGCAGAACACCACAACTTGCAAAAATCTGTCCTGCAGCTTCCCTCATAGCTCATCTCATACCTTTGCTCCCCTGCTTTCTGTGCTGAGGAGGGAACTGTCAAACATAAATATTTATTGCGGACAGCAGTGCCAGAAGACATTTGTTTTGTAACTCTGGAGCTTTTTTTCTCAGCACTGTGTTCCCCTCCAGTTGTACCCCTTGGTGCTTCCCCCAGTGCTCATTCTTCTGCTGCAGAGTGTTCAGAACTTTCTGACAGCTCTGTGAAGTCCAGCAGGTGTGCACAGCCCCATGTCCTGTGCTGCTGTGCCCAGCGAGGACGGATCCCAGGGCACACAGGGAACACTCAGGGCACACTCAGGGGACATGGGGTGCACGCGGCACATCACCCTGGAAGGTGGCTCAGGGGCTGGAGCTGTCCTGGGAGGGCACAGAGAGCTTTGGCCCTGCCAGCCTGAGGACACAGGGATGGAGGTGGTGCCTGCCAGGCACCCTGGGGCAGTGCTGGGAGCGTGCTGGGAGCTGCTGCTGGGCTGCCTTTGGAGCATCTTGCCTGGGAGGGCTGTGGGAAGGAGGCACAGGATCAACCATGAGGAAAGCAACAGTTTGAGTTAGCAGGGTGCTCACAGCTCTTGGCTTCCAACCAGCAAACAGCCACGGCTGGTGTGATTAATGGATGGTAATGAAAGCAGCAATGCTGGCAGAGAGGCAAGCAGGCACCAGGCACATCCTTCACCCAGAGAGAGGCTGCTGGGAGGGGGGAAAAGTGCACCTGATGTGCTGATGCCTCCTGGAGGAACCTGCCTGTTGGTTCTTCAAGTGATAGTGGATGTTTTCCTGGCTAAATAATCTCATTTCATGGGGGAAAACCCCACAAAAGGAGGTGGAGATACACCAGCAGCAGGGTTGTTGAGGGAAAAGCCTCCAGAGAAGGTGTGAGGGGAGCAGAGCCAGCCCCATGCCCGAGATGTGTTGAGCAGGAGCCTGGCAGAGCTGCCACAGACACATCCAGCACCAGGTTTGGCTCCATCCCCTCGTTCTCTCCGTGCCATTCTTAAGGAATGTGCTGCTCCTGGAACATCTCAGCCAGCTGTAGCACACCCAAGGACATTTCTGTTTAATCCAAATTGAGAAGGGTAAATACAGTTTGCACAAAACCCCAAGAAAGCTCTGGGTGCCTAATAATGCATGAGATTAGTGGTGTGGGTAAGAGGGTAGGAACACTCTTAAGCACAGACCTGGTCAAGTAGCCAGCACTCAGCTACTTAATTAATGACTGTACAGTTTGTGAATCAGGGAAACATCTTTGGTTTCAAGTCTATTGATTCAGAGCTTCCATTATTTCCTAAAAGGTACTGATATGAATTTTGGAAATGTCCCAATGTCTATAATCTGCAAGAAAATAATGTACCCACGGGAAGTTTTGCTCTCTTGTATTTATGGTTGCAAAGAAAAATCTCTTGACCTGATACCGTGAGGTCAAAGAACAATTTATGTACATTTTATACCCTGAACGGGTCCTCTCAGTGCAGGGAGAGGAATAGAAGATGAGCTAGTGTCCAGAGAGTGCTCTCACCATCTCACACAGGGCTGCTCTCTTCTGACATCTTGTCCAAGGTTTCCTGCCCTTGTCCCTCCCACACCAGCTAAGAACAAAGAATGCATGAAAGAACAGACCCAATCAAAATTTTATATAATATTCATTAGTATTCTGCACATCTAAGTGGAATAAAGATTTAATCTTTGCCTTACCTGAGAATGAGCAGGAAATAATTTGGCAAAAACCTCATCCATCAACAAGATCTATTCCCCTAACACTTAGCAAAGCTTTAAGTGCATTTACTTGTCTTTCTAGTTCCATCACTCTACTCCTAACAGCTACAATTTCTTTTCAGCAGATCATTATATCACATTGAAAGGAATCAAACACACTGTTTCCAAAAATAAATGGGTTGTTTGCTCTACAGATGTGGGATCTGTATGTAGAAAATAAGATATTTTTTTAAAATCCATTTTTAGAAGATGTTTGGAAAGCTTTCTGCTGACTTTGGATAATGATGCTTTCTAGTTTAAGTAAGACATTTGGTTTGTTTATTTTTCCCTGAATTCCCATGGGCAAGGCAATGATGGAAAGGGCTTTTAGGAGGTGTAATCGATGAAGCTGCAGGTACAAGAAGTGCTAAGAGCCACGGATAAAAGTTATTTGATGGGGCACTAAAAGAGTAAATTGTGTTGGCCTCTGTGTAATCCAAAAGTACCAAACATTTCTGAGTGCCATCTGCTGGTTAATTCCCCATTTATGCTCACAAACAAAGCCCCACGCTGTGCGAGCTCCTTGAGGGCATCTCAGAGGGCTTGGTGGTCCAAATGTAGACACTTCACAAACTAAAAGCTCTTGGTTGCCTTGTGGCTTAAAGCTTTGACCTCCCAGTTTTGATAACTGCCTAAAAACTCATGTTCACCTTGAGAGAAAAGCACTGTGTTTCTCAAAGACACTTTCATTTTACGCAGAAATGTTGGGCACTGACAGTCATAAACCATTATTACTGAATTCATCCCTGCCCACTAGAATATATTCAAGGTCTCTTCCCACCCAAACCAGTCTGTGATGTTGTGAACTGATGGCACTGGCTGTCACAGAAAGTTTCTGAGGAGATTTTTGCAGTGCACAGCCAGAGAACACGGCACCACTGCATGCCAGGAGCTCATCTTTCTGTCACCTCGCTGTGTTTGTCACATTCCTGGAGGAACCAGGCACGGGAGCCATGTACTGTACATTCAAGCACGGCTTGATACTAATTTGATTTCCTCACTGCATTGATTTGGTGTGAGAGATCCCATCTCCTCTGTGTGACCAGTGGAGCAGCTGGGAGGTTGCAATAGGAAGCACAGACTCCACTGAGGCAGAGGAAGATTGTCCTTAACTGAGATGTGACCTATTATTCCTGTCTTCTGCATTCACTTTTAGCCAAATGATGTTGGGGTGCACTGGAATCACCACCATAAAGTAAAGTGTCCTTTGCAAAAGGCAGAACAGAGGAAATGCTGGGGTGGAGGAGGAGGCACCTGGCTGCTTCTGCACATTTCCAATAAAATGTGTTCTCTGTTTTATTGAAGGAAAGCGTGGACCTGGGCGAGATCATGTTTTCCCTTTGTTATTTGCCAACTGCAGGTCGCCTCACCTTAACAGTCATTAAATGCAGGAATCTCAAAGCTATGGACATCACAGGTTACTCAGGTGGGTGTTTGGTGGCTGAGGAGGCCCCCCTTGCATCCACATTTCCTCCTCTTCCCTCACTGTATCCTCAGTAGCTGGTGGGTGAACCACCACAGAAATACCTGAAACAGCTTTGTCTGTGTTTTAAGTGCAAAGAAAATTTTCAGAGTAGGATTTTCTGTCTTTTGTTTCCCATCCCACTGGGGGTTTGCAGGGCCAGAGCTCTGATCCATCTCTTGGGTTGGACACTTAGATCTCCTGGAATCCTTTACAGCCAGAATCAGCTTTTTCACCCGAAGATCTGGAAAGGATCATGGGCCACCTGGATAAATCCCAGTGGGTTTTTTAATGTGCATTTCCAGTGGCCAGTGGTCAAACCTGAGAATCCCAACCACCTGAAGACTGTTTGCATTCGCAGTTTCAAAGAGCTGGCTTGCAAATTCTGCATACACAATTCTGATTTTCATCATAAAACCCAGTTTCTTTTCCAGACACCAACTTCAGAGTATTTGAATTTCATTGTACAAAAAGTAGCAACAACAGAGACCTTTGCAGAATATGTTTCTGCTCAGCTGGAGCTTAATGCCATATGAAATGTCTGAGAATTGAGACTTCAGGTGAAGCCAGCTCAGCCTTTCTACAACAATAATAATGCAGTGCTGGTTCTCTGGTGCCTGAACCTCAGGTCACCACCCACACCAGTATGAGAAATGGAGGATTTTACCGGTCTGCAAACAAACTTTTTTCTAAAAGCCTGTTTGAAGAGCACCTCTGGTTCCTGGGAACTCACAGCCCATCCTCTGATAAAGCTGTTTCTATATTGCAAAGGTAACAAAACAAAACAAAAGGTCTTCTGCTTTCTCTTCCTCCCTAGATCCATATGTCAAAGTGTCTTTGCTCTGTGACGGGCGAAGACTGAAAAAGAAGAAAACCACCATAAAGAAAAACACACTTAATCCCACCTACAATGAAGCAATAATCTTTGACATTCCCCCCGAGAACATGGATCAAGTCAGCCTCCTTATCTCCGTCATGGATTATGATCGGTAGGTGGGAGGCTCTAGAGAGCTGGAGGGAGAGCTTGCCTTTGGGTGCAGATTTTCCTGCTCAAGTGCAATTTTCCACAGGGTTTTCCAGAGCCTCGATGGCAGAGCTCAGTAGTATCCACCTGTCTCTGGTGATTTATTGCTGCAGTGACATTGATATTTATGGTTATGGAAAAATAACGAGTTTGGCAAAGCTGGTCCTTGCTTTATGGCATTTCCTTGAGCAAGTGCCATGTTCCCCTCGGTTATTTACTTGTCATGCAACCCATTTTAGAAAGCAAATAATGTCAGTGTGAGCAGCACTGGGTGTATGAATTATGCATTACTGAACCCGGGGTTATTCTTGCTGTAGAGCCCTACTCACACCTCTGTGTCTGCACTGACCTGCAGAAATAATTTTAAAGCTGCTGAATTTTAAATTCCCTGTGCTGATGGCAGTGCTGGGGCAGACACCAGCAGCGAGTCCAGGCTGTGCCTGGCCAGGGCAGCCTGAGGGAGGGAGGGAGGGAGGGAGGAATGGATGGATGGATGGATGGATGGATGGATGGATGGATGGATGGATGGATGGATGGATGGATGGATGGATGGATGGATGGATGGATGGGTGGATGGANTGGATGGATGGATGGATGGATGGATGGATGATGGATGGATGGGGATGGATGGATGGATGAGTGGATGGATGGATGGATGGATGCGTGGATGGATGGATGGATGGATGGACGGATGGAAGGACAGATGGATGGACGGATGGAAGGACAGACAGACAGATGGTGATGGTGCTGCTTCTCTGCCGTTCCCAGGGTGGGCCACAACGAGATCATCGGGGTTTGCCGCGTGGGGGTCAACGCCGAGGGGCTGGGCCGAGACCACTGGAACGAGATGCTGGCCTACCCCCGCAAGCCC
>VXBQ01017058.1:80411-102445 GCA_013400175.1 Phainopepla nitens
TGTCCTTCCCTCCAGTGCCTGTCCTTCCCCTCCAGTGTCCTTCCCTCCAGTGCCTGTCCTTCCCTCCAGTGCCTCTCCTTCCCTTCCAGTGCCTGTCCTTCCTTTCCAGTGCCTGTCCTTCCCTTCCAGTGTCTGTCCTTCCCTCCAGTGCCTGTCCTTCCCTTCCAGTGTCTGTCCTTCCCCTCCAGTGCCAGTGCTGTGTGGGAGCGGGCTGGATCCAGGCTTCCAGAGAGCTCCTGCTCTCACCTGGGATTTTCTGAGCAGAGCTGAGGGAATTTTCTCACCAGAAATGAACTCTAGAAAACAAGCACTTCTGTCTTGCCTCGAAATAGCTCCTTGAGCTCACAAGCAAGACTAAGAAGAACTGTATTTACAGATGTGACTGTTATATTTTGAGTCTTTTCTTTTCTTTTTCTTTTTTCATTTCCTTTTTAAATTAGAGATTGAGAGCAGTAAGGAAAGAGAATGATGCTCTGATTGCAGAACAAATTGTCCAGGGATATTGCCTATTTCAAGTTTCAATTTTTCATCCTAAAAGATTTTTCTGTTGACTCATCTCCGAGCCTTTGAGGGAGAATAAATAGAACAAATGTAATTGCTCTAAGCATCTCCAGAGAAAGAGATTGACTCGATGCAGCCCCAGATGATAAAATAGGGCTGAAATGCCTGGGTACCATTTCGACCATCTCTGGCATTTTCTTCCCCCTTGCACTCCAATTTCTCACGCTTCTGTAGAGCTCTTTGGCTTCGCCTGATTTAGGTCATAATTTCTGGAGGAGAGAGATGTGGAAAAGGGCACACACGCCTTTGACACTTCAAGTGTGGGAAAAAAGCACCAGCATTTGAGGCCAGTGATACGATAATAAAGGCAATAAAACCTCCCACTGTAGCTGGGGCTGAGGAGGTATTTTCCCTCAAAGCCACAGAGAAAGTACTTAACAAAGAGAGTCTCATTTTCCCCTTGAAGTGCAGTGCTGAGCTGCACTGAAAGGCAGACGCTGGGCTTGCTGAGACTCCGCAGTAGTGTGAATTAGCATATAAACCCTGTCTTTCTTTGAAATCTGCTCTTTCCTCCAACAAGAAGGGGTGGGCAGGCCCTGGCAGAGGGTGCCCAGAGCAGCTGTGGCTGCCCCTGGATCCCTGGCAGTGCCCAAGGCCAGGCTGGATGGGGCTTGGAGCAGCCTGGGACAGTGGGAGGTGTCCCTGCCCATGGCAGGCGCTGGAATGATGATCTTTAAGTTCCTTCCCAACCCAAACCACTGTATGATTAAGAAGTCAGTTTGTGCTCCTCTGTGCTAGCCCAGGTCAATTACACACAAAGGAAAACCTGGCAGTTGATATTTCAGCTTAAGACACAGTGGAGTTGGATATATCAGACAATGCACACCTGAAAATTCACCCTCCCTTGTTTGAGGTGATCTGTGGGCTCACCTTGCACTGCTGTGAATCAGCACAGGGATCAGCTGTGCAGGACTGGGGTGACTCAGAGCAGAATTAAACCCTTGTGCACTTCTTGTTTAGTGCTAACTCTGCCTTTGGGTGCTGAGCAGCACCAGGGCTTCATTCCCCTTCCCCTGCTGGCCCTGGGCAGGAGCCACAGCTGGGCAGGCTCCGTGTGTCACCTCCCACTGCCACAGGAAGCTGGGGGCCAGCAGCCACAAGGTCTCAGCAGAAATGGAATTGAGCTCTCATTTGATCTCTTGGCATCTGTAAGCACCTCACAGTGTGACTCCAGCTGCCATGGCTGACCCAGGGGCAGGATTTCCTTCTCCAGGTTGCAATTTTTATGGCTTTACTGGACTACTTTTCAGATGCAGGTGGGGTTTTGAAAAAAACTTCTGTAAAGTTTTTGAAAATCACCAAGAAAAAAGTAAAAAAAGGTATTATTGTTGTGATGAAACACAGAGAAACCAAGGAAGACATGGAAGATGACTCACCTTCTAAAATATATTTTAAAAACCATGGCTGAGCCCCCAAGACTCTGGAAAAAAACTGAGTGAATCATTTCACCCCTCAGTGCACAGGTCAGGAGCTCTGCTTAAAAGGAAAGAAAAAACTCTCTGATCATCTGTTCTGGTATTTCTGCCACAAACTGGTGCACAGA
The DNA here is from genome assembly GCA_013400175.1 of Phainopepla nitens. Classification (NCBI taxonomy): domain Eukaryota; kingdom Metazoa; phylum Chordata; class Aves; order Passeriformes; family Bombycillidae; genus Phainopepla; species Phainopepla nitens. The sequence continues at coordinate 82,516 of VXBQ01017058.1, forward strand.
GTCAGCAAGCAAATGGTCTCTGTGTTTATTTGCCCTTTTAGGTTTTAGCACTGTTGTCTGCAAATCCCCAGTGCAGCCTAAAAGAAAACCCAAACAGAAAAGGCAAAAGCTCCTGGAGAGAAATTAATGGGAAATGGCATTTTTTGGTTACAAGACATTGCATCATCTCTTCCATGTTGTGTTTGGGTATCTTTGAAAAGAAGTTTGGGGTTTTGGTCTTGTAGTCCCAGCTCTGGGTCCCTGTGCAGCTCCTCCATCCTCCCAGGCTCTGTGGGCTGCTGGCTCTCTGTCCATCTGTCCTGAGCATGCTGGGGGAGAACTGCTGGCCCCTCATGCCTTCCTCACCCTTTGTGGGGGTAGACTCAGGCTGTGCTGGCATCCTGAGCCATCATTTTCATCTTCCTCTTTGTCCTCTTCATCTTCATTCTCCTCTTTGTCTTCTTCCTCTTCATCTCCAAGCACATTTGTGCCGGGAGCAGCAAATGGAGCGTTTGCTTCCCACTCGATCCTCGTGATGGTCTCTGTGTGCTCTGACCAGTAACAGCCTCTGGCTCCCTCCCAGTCTTCCCTGATTGAGGGCTTGACCTCAAACCAGGGTGAGGGAGCTGGGATTGGATTGTCCCTTTGATGTCTGCATGGAGGGATGTGTGACTGGAGTGGTGTGCGGGGACACGGAACTGCTCCAGGCACTGCCATCTCCCCAGCTGTGCCTGGGCTCCCACCACTCTGGGGGGAGAAAAGTGTGGGAATTGGAATTTCTTTGCCTGGTGCACCTTGGAAAAGCTTTGGCCAGGAGGAGGAGCTCCCACCATATTTTGACTACAGCTCAGAGACACAATTTCTGAGGAATTTACCAGGAAAATGTCACCAGAGCTGTGCTGCTTCAGGAGGATGGCCCAGCCCTGACCCCCTCACCCTGCCACAGCAAGGAGGATGGATGGATGGATGGATGGATGGATGGATGGATGGATGGATGGATGGATGGATGGATGGATGGATGGATGGATGGATGGATGTGTCTGTGGTGTTGGGCCAGCAGCCTCCTCATGTGCTGGGCTGTGATTCTTTGTCCACCATGAGGACCTGGGCAGCTCCAGCCTGTCCCAGCAGCCACAGTGCTGGGCTAACACGGCCCAACCCCTCATTTCTGTGCCAAGAGCAACTTGGGCCCTTCCTCCACGAGCTGATGCCGCTCCCTCTTTGCTTTCACTGCTGGAAAAGGCTCCAGTGAAAAGAGAAACGCTTCGGATGCACATCATGTCTTTGGTTGCTCCATATTTATCAACAGTGAATAACAAACCATAATGACTGCACTTCTCTAATGACCATCATCATTAAAGAGGGAACATGGAGAACATGTGCAAATGAATCATTAATTACAGGCTTTTTAGCACTATCCTCCTCACACAGATGTTCAGAAGGCAAATTTCTGAGCAGAAAGGGAGAATCCCTCATTGTGGGGTTATTCTGATAAATTCTTCCCCTCAGCACAAGTTGTTCCCAGTGCTCAGCCCCGAGGCCCCGCTGGCAGCTGCTCCCTCCCTGGTTGCTTCAGCCACCCCACCCATGTTCCTTCTGCATTCCTCCACCCATCAGCCAGGTTCAGGGGCGTGTGCACAAAGGGAAATTGAAGATTGCAGCTCGTTCTTCCAGGCTTTGAAGGGAACTTCTGCAAATGAGGATTTTCCCTGTCATGTATGAGAGACAAACCCTGGTATCGCAGAGTGGCATCATCAGCACGATGCAAAACGTGCCCTTGATGTTGCCAAGTGCCTCTGACATCCCGCAGGGGAGCATTTCTTTGTTTAAAACATTGCTCCAGATAAAAACTGATGACTCTGCTGAGAGCCAAGTCATGCCCATAACGGAGAATAATCCTTTGTCTTTAAAGATAAGCCCTTCCAGCCTCCTGGGCCTGTTTGATTTTGATTGAACTGGTTCTGGTTTCTGACTGTTTGCTACACAATGCATGGCCCACCTTTTCTAATTAAATGAAGGAAAAACATCTCCAGGTTCCTCTCTGGTCGTTTGGACCTATCCTTGGAAGAGCTTTCATCACATTTTTGGAGTAGCAGTCCTGTCATTGTCATGCAGACAGCACGAGGCAAAGAGCACAGGGAAGGCCCTGCCAAAAGCCCATTTCTGTTGTAATTTCTGCAATCTGTTCCTTGGCAATTCTCATGGGGAGGTTGTACCCATATTATCAATCCCTCAGGGATTTTAGCCAATTTTTTTTTACTTGAGAAACACAGAAGAAAGTGTTTCCTTACCTGTTTGGCAGGACAAACTTCTCATCTTCATTCATTAATTTCTGCTCAGCCCTGATGAAATACAGGCTGTTCAATGCAAACCTGTGCAGTGAGTTACTTTACACTGACTGGTGTCTTTGGGGAAGGAAATTGGTAAAATTGGCCAAATTTTTTACCACTCCAAACCATGGAGCATCTGCAAGGGCCTGCTTTTCCTGCTCAGCCTCCCAGTGAGCACCAGGCTGCAGTTCTCTTGTTTTCATTTTAGATGACTTTGCCAAGGTGAGGGTGAGGTCTGGCTCCCCAAGTGAGTTTTCACCCAGAGAAATGAAATTCATACATGCTTAAACATTAATATCAACCAGCAAAGAGTTTCTGTTGATGTGGGAGGGGAGGGAATTGATCCAGGCAGTGGAAATTCTGCCTCCCGTTGTCTCTGGGAGATGTCTATCATTTGTCACTGGAATTTAATAAAACAAAATGATGAGATGGGCAATGCTCAAAAGCTTCAGGAATAATGGGTTTGAATTATGATAATAGCCCCCAAGGCAGATGACAAATAATTTATGGTCCCCTAAGTATGGCAAAAAAAAAATGTTTGCTCCATCCACCGAGTCTCTGATCTGATTTTCCCTTTGAGAAATGTCTCCGGTGCTGTGGACAGAGCTGCTGTGGAGTAAAATTACCGGACTGGAAAGATTCAAGTACTTCTGAGCTTAGACAGTATTTTTAAACTGAAAGGACAATGGCAATAAAGCAGGGAAGAGCTGAGAGCACTTTGTCTTCACAGTACACACAGACACTGTTTATTTTCCTTTTTTTTGGTGAGGAATCCTGACAATTGGGAATTGATTTACAAAGCAATAAAGTAAATTGTTCAGCAATTCCTCCTGAGTGGTTAAACACAGGCATTGCATAAGCTGGAATTTGTAGAGCAGATGAGAACACAGTGGGGCAGGAGCTGGGCTGGGCTGGGCTGGGCTGGGCTGGGCTGGGATGGGATGGGATGGGATGGGATGGGATGGGATGGGATGGGAATATTGAGAAAGAGGACATGGACAGCACGCTGCAGGATTGGGAATAATCCCAGATAATCTCTCCTGTTTGCTTAACTTGATTTCTCTTCTGTCCCGCAGTGGCACGGCCGGGCAGCGAGCTTCGACAGCCAGGGCTCCTGTCCCTCCCCCAAACCTCCCCCCACACCGTGATCCGGAGCAGGGACAGCAAAATGGGACTAAACCAAGTAATTTTTGCACTTGGCCTTCAGTCTCAGTGGTTGCTGAGGGGCGGTGGCAGCAGCGGGACTTTCCGGTCTAGTTGTTCCTGCGTAAGTAAAGGTAGAAACCCGTTTTGTGGTCAAATATGTTTTTGTCTAATATGTCTCCCAAGGTGATGTTATTTTTGTGGCTTTTGCTGTACGGATCTGTTTCCAGAGGGAGAAAGTGAACTGAGACATGTGCTGGGAGTTTGGTCTGTAAAATAAGGTGTAAAATAGTTTTTAGTGTGTGCAAAGGCTGGAAAGGGGCGAGGAGGTGTCTGCAGAGAGCAGAGGTGGCCGGGACAGGGGACAGTGGCCACTGGAAAGCCAGTGGCAGAAGATGGGAGAGACTCTTCCAAGCCACCAGCAGCTCCATCCTCGTGGTCAGCCCCAGCCCTGCAGAGTATCCCCCAGTTTCCTGTTCATGTAGAGATGTTCATGAGCTCTTAGAAGTTTGTGCAGTGTGTACCCCATAATTCCTTTTGTCATATATAAAAAAACCCGCTGTTTATTCCTCGGGAGAGGAACCCTGGGATTTTTCCCCCTATATTTGAACTCTCCCCCGAACTATTTGCATGAACACTTTCTTCAGCCCCCTTTGTAGCTGCTGCTCATCCCCCAGGACATCCCCACGTTTTCTGGAGTGGAGGGAACAGCATTGCCACAGGTGGGATTCAGAAAAAAAGGGGGAAGATGTTACAGAAATGGGTGACAGCCCTGCATGACTGCTGGATCTATTTCTTATCTCATCCAAGTTATAAAGGGTGACCCAAGGGGGAAAGGGAAATACAGAAACATGACTGATGCTAAAAAAAGCTTCCAATCCTTTTTCTTAAGAATGTCAGCAGTTCCTTAAAGAATAAAGTTTCTCAGCCCAAGCCCTGAAGGAAGGTCAAGTTCTGGAAAACAAAAAAAAATTAAGCTTTGCTGGTTCCTTGGCTGCAGAGGCCAAGAATGAAGTTAGAATATCCCAATATTGGCTTTTCAGCTAAATCAGCTGATCTTTATCAGCCAGCTGTGGATTTTGGACACTTTCTCATCCTGGATTTTTCTCTGGGTTAAGAAGTGCGTTAGTGCTGTTTATTCCACCCTAATTAAATTAGGCAAAAACAAATATTTTGGTTTTGAGGTAGAATTAGCAAGAGAGGCAGCTGGCTCTCCTCCCCTCAGGTTAGCAGGACTGTGCTCATCAGCCACAATCCTCAGGTCAACTTCAGCCCCCATTTTCCCAAATGTCACCACGTCACCCCTGGCTGCACATCACTGCTGGCAGAGGTGGGTGTTTGCATTGCTCCTGGGTGAGATGAATCCTCTGTTCAGTGAAGGGTAAATACATCATTCCTCATCACACCTTGTGTCTTAATTCTCTTTATGTGCCACATGCTATAGGAGCAGAAACTCAATAAAATGATTTGATTTGTAAGTGGTGCCCTGTCTGGTGAAACATTTCCTCCTGGGGAAGCAGGGATGCTGTGTTGTGTGATTTTGGATGGGCAGAGGGATCACAGTGGGTGCCATAAAACGTGCTAATGACAGAGCCTGGCACGGTGTGGGGCTGGGCAAGGGCAGATGGTGTCATTTGGAGCAGAGCTCGGCTCTGCAGCTCCTGGCTGGGCTGGGACAGTCACACCATCCCCGGGGCAGCAGCTGAGCACCAGCTGCAGGAGCAAAAACTGTATTCCAAGCTCACTGCAACAGAAAAGTGGTAAAACTGCATTAGTTTCCCAGCACAGAGCATTCTGGGGGCTTCTGCTGGGGAACAAGGGGAGGACAACCTTTCTGAGACCATCACCTTTTCTGGGAATGTCCCGTTTTTAATTAAGGAGAAGAGCTTGTGACCATTAAAACTGATTGACTGGGTGGGTCAAACACTGGCCACGAGCCCCTGGACCTTTGCCTGGGCTGGAGGAGCCTCAGGGGAGCAGGGCAATGAGCTGGCAGTGCCTCTGGCAGGCTGGCAAACCAAAGGGCAAGACGTCCCCAGAAGAAGGCACAGCAGTCCCAGCTCATGGCACTTGACAATCATTAATTGCAGCAACCCACTCAAATCCTTTTCTTCTCTAATCCAGGCTTTTTGGGTTTTGGCGTTCTCTGTATAATCTCCATCTTTTATCCATTCTCCTTGTTATCGAGGATTTAGTCAAAACATACGTGGGGTTTGACACAAAGCTGCTATTTTTAATCCTTGCTTCACACAGATAATCAATTTCCACTCAATACTGGCTGTCACTTGCATTGCTGGAAAACTGGGTCTCACGTTAGTGAATAACACCCACGCCCGCTTGGCTCAACCCCCCCGCCCCCCCACATTTATATTTTAAATGCCGAGATTTTGCCACATCCCTCAGCCAGGGGATAATCAGGGCATTGTGTGTTTGTCACCGCCCCGGGGGGATCGGTCACACCCATGGGGACGAGCTCCACACACCAGGGCAGACACTTCTCCTTCATCCGGGGGGGATCAGAGCCCTGGGAAGGAGCTGAGCCCGGCACGAGTGCCGTGCCAAGATTTGCTGAGTTGTTTTCTTGCTCCTCACTCGCTGCTCTCGACCCTGTGATAGCAACTCCTAGAGACATTTCAATTATTTCCAAGCAAAATAAGGAGGGTCACCCCCGGGCCGGGTCCCACAGGAGGCTTGGCCATGCTGGGGCTCCTTTGAAAGTCGCTGCAAAGGGGAGGATGCTGCTGCAAGCAGCCACAAATGAATTGTCTGTTTTATTGAGTACTGCAAGCAAAATAAACACATGGAGCATTCCCAGACCTTCCTTTCATTTTTTTTTCCTCCTTTCTCTTCAGTTTCAGTCTCACAGTCTCCAATTTCAGGGGACAGGGGACGCTGGAGGGAGGGTGGCCGTGGTTGGTTTAAGGTGGGGACTCTGGGGAAGGGAAATCCCACGGGTCCAGCTCACTGCAAGGGATCAGAGGGCTGGGAACTGTCCCAGCCTTGCTCCTTCCCACCAACTTGAGAACAAAATAAGTTGTATCTGAGAAAAAAAAAGTGGAAAACATTCAGTGGGAAGTGAGCTCCAGGCACGGAATCCCAGAATGGTTTGGGTTGGAAGGGACATTAAAACCATCCAGTGACAACTCTGCCATGGCAGGGACACCTTCCACTGTCCCAGGCTGCTCCAAGCCCCATCCAACCTGGCCTTGGGCACTGCCAGGGATCCAGGGGCAGCCACAGCTGCTCTGGGCAACCTGTGCCAGGGCCTCACACCCTCACAGGGAGGAATTCCTTCCCAAATCCAGCCAGGGTGATATTCTCCAGTGCTGGCTTCCCACTGATCACATTATTGTGTGATGGGGTTTTTTTCATACATCAGCAACACATTTGTTTGGCAAAGTGAAGCATCTTGTCATAACAATTTATATTTAGTCTCCAAATGTGGCCTTTAATTGCTAATTACAGAATGCTACTCACAGGTTGGCAAATCACACACATAAAAAAACCAACAAAAAAAAACCTCTGTGAGGAAGAAAACAATTGGGATCTTATAAGAGTTTAAGAAATAAACAAACATGGTCTTTAATTATCTGAGGGGAAAAAATAGCAGCTAAGAAATAAGTGTAACTTCAATATTGATGTTGAAGGGGGGTGTGTCACAGTAAGGCTGTCCCCTGGCTGGGAATCATTTATTCTACAGGAAGTTTTTGGGAACAAGAGTGCCAAACCCCACCTGGACACCAGGAGCTGGAGCCGGGGACTGCCAGGTGGGGGTTCTGGGGCTCTGGATCACAAACCCAGCCCTGTGCAGCTTCATGGGGTGCTGGAAGCAGCAGAGAGGGCAGTGCAGGGACACTCAGGACATTCCCAGATCTCACAGCAGTTGCTGCCACTCCAAAGGGTGACTCAGTGGGGACAGATGTGGGTTTGTGGGCACAGGGCAACTCCAGCTGCCCTGCTCCCTCCCTGGTTCCAGCTCTCTGGCAGGAGCAGCTTTCTGTGCTTTGATTTCAATTTTATTTCTTCACAAGCCTTTTATTTACACATAATTCTTGATTAGCCTGTAAAGAGCATTCAATCAATGGGCTCAGTCCCAAACAAATCCCAGTCCTCCTTCAGGCTTTAGTTCAAGCAATGTCAGTCCAGATAATTTTATCTTTGCTTGCAAGATAATAAATTAGACAGAAAATTATATATAGCTCATTGGAGAAAATTACTGCCCTGATCCTCGAGATCCTGATCTCAGTCCTCTGTTTGTTCTTCACTTTTACTACTTCTGTTATTTGCCCTCCTAATTGTGTCCCTAATTAGGCAACCCCAGACTTCTCAATCTCATTTTGCCAGAGGTTTTCTCCCCCAGGGCCCTCATTGTTCTTCCTGCCATTAAGATTATCCACCAGTACAGTTGTGCACTTATTGAAATGCCAGGCCAGGGATCTCATCTCTGCTGTGAATGCCTCATGCAAGGAAATTCTCCCTGGGACTGCAAACCCTGTCTGTCATTTTTAGGGAGTCTCAGCTCCTGGATGAGCAAACCCAGGGGGCACAGGGGGCTGGGATGCTCCTCCCAGCACTGGATATCCCAGGAGAGCTGGGTTCTCTCTGCAGGTGCAAGAGATCCAGCTGGACTGGGACAGGGGGGAATGGTTTGAAGCTAAAGGAGGGTGGAATTAGTTGAGATATTAGGAAGGAATTGGCTGGGAGGGTGGGCAGGCCCTGGCACAGGTGCCCAGAGCAGCTGTGGCTGCCCCTGGATCCCTGGCAATGCCCAAGGCCAGGCTGGATGGAGCTTGGAGCAGCCTGGGGTAGGGGATGGTGTCGGGGTTGAAACTGGATGAGCTTTAAGGTCCCTTCCAACCCAAACCATCCTGTGATTCTGTGATTCATTTGGCAACAAGAGATGATGCAGTTTGCTCCTTTGCTGGGGTGAGCATCACTCCAAAATCCACCTTGACAAGAAGCCAAAGCTGCAGGTGAGCCTGGGACAAGTGGAATTTGTCTCCTCTTTGCAGATGCACAGGCTTGGATATTCTGGATTTCTGTCCACAGCCAGAGGCATCCCAGGAGCTCTACCTGGCTCCCAGACCCTGAAGCCTTCAGCAGCAATGCTACTTAAATGTACGAGAAATGTATTTTTTTTCCTGGACTTTTCCCAAAGATAATTTGTAATTATATTTTTAAGACGGTGTGTTAGTCATGCAAATATAATTACATATTTCACGTTCTCGTGTCATTTTTAATTAAAAACATGGTATTTAAAGCACATACATTTCAAAAATCCAATATAGGCTTGTATTAAAAATGCAGTTCGTTAAGGCTAATGAAGTACCTGGATGGGGCAGGACGGCGCAGAGCCGGCTCCGTTGCCGTGGGAACAGCCGGCATCGAAGCCGAGAGAGCAGCGGTACCTGCGGCACCGAAAGAGCAGGGAAATGTGATTAGGGGACAAACAGCCCGAACCCGAGCGGCGTTTCCCCGGCTGCCGTGCCAGATCCGTGCCTGGTCCCTTCTCCCGGGGCTGGAGGAGCTGCCGGGGGTGGTCGAGCGGAGATGCCAATGCTGGATCCCCGCGGGCATCCCACGGGAATGCGGTGTGGGGCAGCCTGGGGGGAATTTGGGCCCCGGGCGTCGGGCAGGGAAACACCCCGGAGCCGAGCGGAGGCTGGGAGTGCGAGCCAGCCATCCAATTCGCAGATGCAAATACTTTTCTGGCTCGTTAATTGCTTCCAAAGTGGAAGATTTCTCCTAATCTCCCATTAGCAGCTGCACATCCCTCTCCATTTCAAATTGCCGTGGTTGAGGGTTTGTGGCTGTCGGCAGGGACAGAGTGAAGGAGCGGTAATTTTTTAATTAAGTCGCTTTGCCGGCGCTCCTCTCGGATGTCTGAGAGAAACGAGGGAGGATTTTGCTCATCGCTCTGCTGATTTCATGGACACCACTCTGGGGATGCCCCACCGAGTGTCCCTGTCCCAGTGCCGGCCCAGAGGGGACACTTCCTAAAACAAAGAGTTCGGAATTTAATCAATTTTCTAGTTAACCAGTTTTATCGTTTTATAATATATTGTCTTGCAGAATGTAGTGTGCTTAGTAAAAATCATATTCAGTGTCTATAGCCTTCACTATGCTCGCAAAGAATGCAAACACCTGGCATTTCTTGTGATAAGAAGAGTAAATGCAGTCTAAACACCAAAGTGGGTGAAGTGAAGAATATAAAAGAGCTGAAATAAGAAGAGTCCCTATGTCTCCCAGACTGGAGAAAGCTACAGATCTTGGACAGTTTTTTGACAGTTACCAAAAAATGAAAGAAAACGACCCATGCCCAAAAAAAATGTAGAACTAGCCATCATGCAAAGCAAGGATGGGTGAGATGAAGAAATGAATATATATAAATTATATATAACACCTTAAAAGATAAAAAGGAGGCCTAACCCCCAAACCTTCCGCATATGCCATCTTAGGAATTTTCCCTGCATATGCCCAGCGCTAAATAAACACATATCAGCTTCACTTATTACAGAGTTTTTTCCAGGTAACAGCCCCACGGCGCCAGTCCTGGGCAGGGTGGGACCCCCTCGAGCCCCTCTGCTCCAGAGGCAGCTGCACCGGGAGCAGCTCCGGGCTCGGCTCCCGCCTCCCGGGGATGGTTTAATGAGGTTTTTTCTGGGGCGTGGTGGTTACAGTGAGCAGGAGCACCTTCCTGCCTGCTGCACGACCTCGGCTTTGCCTGAAGACCCTCTCTCTAATTGCTGCTCTGCCGGGTCCTCAGGGAGCTGCCGCGTCCGCAGGGATGCGCGGCTGCTCCGGGAGCGCTGCGGGAGCTCTGCCCTCCTTCCCCGGCCTCCCGCAGCAGCGGGCATCCCGCGGATGTGCGGGATTCTCCTCCTCAGCCTGCTCCTTGGGAACACCTCGGCACCGGTCAGGAGCGCAGACCCAGCTGTGCTGGCTTCTCCAGACAAAAGGGATGGCGCTGCCGTGGGTCGGGACCTTTCCCAGCTCATCCCTCCCGGGCGATGCCACTCCTCAGGGCTGTGCCGCCCTGGGGTTCTCTTCGATGCTGCTGCCATGCCCAAAACAAAAGTTCCTGGCAGCAGGAATGGAGTTGATGATGCAATTAAAATAATGATTTCCTAAACCTGCGTGTCCCTGCAAGCCTCTGGAAGTGGCTCTTGCAGTGAAGAGGAGAATGGAAGAGCGGGCTCGGAGCTGCCTGGTTTGCCAGCACGCAGCTGAGCAGCTGAGGGGATGATGGCTCTACACCCCAGCTGTGCAAAATTTCATGGGATTTATTGGTACTGATGTCTCTTGATTAAATTATATTTCTTTCTTCATTTATTCTGTAACAAGCTGAACATTTCAATTTCCCAGGCAAGCCCGGGTCAGGAATGGGAGGAGGAGCAGCTGACACTGATATTGGAGGGGGCTCAGTTGGAGAGGAATACTCCTCATTTAAATCATTCTCTGATTTCCTGAAAACCTGCACTCAGGGGAGAATTGACAATTCAGAGGAGAGCTGAGAGCTGCAATCTCCTGCAGGAGCTGCTCACAAAGCCGAGTGTGGCTCCATGGCCTGTGTGGTGCCAAGAATTCCCCAGGTTGCAAGGCTTGGAGCAATTTTAGGTTAAAAAGGAATCATAGAATCATGGAATGATTTGGGTTGGAAGGGACTTTAAAGATTATCCAGGTCCAGCCCCCCTGCCATGGGCAGGGAATCAGACCTTTCATTTTCCCTCCCCTGAGCAAATCCATGGAAGTCCTAATCCTTGCACTATTTTCATTTACAAGGGTAAGGAGGTAATTTAGGAGAAATTCATTTAGCTGAGCAATTAGCGAGTCAATAACACACTTCTGCATTTTATTAGAAAGAGAAAAATTGATAATTTCTGTTTGTTTTGACCCTACCTCTGCAGTAATGGCAGCAATTTTCTGGGATAATCCCAGTTACCATGGTTATATCTCCCTCCAGGTCCTTGGCCACCTGCAGCAGGAGGACACAGGAGCATGGGCAGAGCCAAGGCTGCTGTGCTGGGAGGGAACTGCTCCAGCCCCCCCAAATTCTGCAGCTTTGTGCCTCTCCAGCCCCTCCTGCCCTGCCTGCACCACTCACCCTTCCCCAGCCAGCAGATGCAAAGTCAGGAGGGCTGGGAACCCAAATTTGCTGCTGCCTCGCAGCTAGGGATGAGGGATTCAGAGGCAAAGAGACAAAAAAAATCTCTGCCTGATATTTCTTGGAGCTGACTCACGATCCCTGAGCTGCAGCACTGGGAAAGAGACCCCAGCCCTCCTTTCCCAGGGAGAGTCACTTCACCCCTCAGCACTTCTGCCTCAGGAAGAGGGATTAAAGCAGAAAATTCAGATCTACTCCAAAAAGGCACAGGGGAGCTGATTTTGAGAGGCAAGAAATTAAAGAACTGCTTAGCTGAATAGCTGAGCTGGTATTTTTCTGTCCTCAGGAAACAACTTTGATATAACAGCATTAGTAATAATAACACCCCAAAGAAAATCCTGGTGAAATCATGTAGACTGCAGGATGTGTGAAATCCCTGGGACGGGGCGTGGGCCTCCCTCGTGTCAGCAAAATCCTTCCTGCATGGGATGGAGACACATTACCACCAATGGGAGCAGCTCAGGGAAATTAATCCATCTCCATCAAAGAACCAAAATAGCAGAAAAATCTGTTAGTAAATGAAACTGTCCAGAAAATGTCGAAACTTGGTGCGTCACAAGCCACCGCTCCTCTGACAGGGCTGTGAGCTCCCGGTTTGAAGGCTTTATTTTTATTCCTCCTTTCCAGAGGGAAGGAAGGAGTAGAGAGCACTGGGAAGGGTGAGAGGAGCCTGGGCATCCCCAGGCTGGTTGGGGCAGCCGGGATCCAGACCTGCAGGGTCCCTATCATTCTGCAAAATTCATCTTTTAAAAAGGAATTTCTGTTTGTGTCCCTACCTTTGGGAAGATGCAGCCCACCTCTGCCAAAGGGAGAGGGGAGCGCAGGGGGTGTGAGGGGTCTGGGGGGATGAGGGGAGCTCTGTGCCCCCGAGGATTTGGCAGGAGCTGGGTTTGGTGTCTGGGGAGGAGACATGGGGACAGGCTCAGGTCTCACCAGGATCCCCAGCAGGCAGGAAGGGCTGCGGGTGGGGGCCCCAGGGCTCTGCCCCTGCCAGGCTGAGCAACCTGGCCAGCCCAGCTCCAGGTGAGGGGCACACATGCCAGGAAGCCTCCCCTGCACCCCACAGCCTGTCCCTGCACCCACAGCCCCTCTGTCCCCAAAGGCACAAAGTGCTTTGCATCTCCCTGGGCTCACTGACAGCACCAAAATCAGAAATAGCAGAGCTGGGCTGGAGCACAATTCCAGATCCCTGCGACCCATCCCAGCCCCCGCTGTCAGAGGGATGATTGCTGTGCCAGGAAGCCTTTTGGGTGAACCTGGCTTTGCTTATTCCACTCTTCCATGAGGAAATGCCGAGGACTGGCAGTGAGCTGCTGCCTCTCCATGTCCCTCCTGGCAGTGTCCGAGCTCACCCCAAGCCCTGGCGTCCTCCCAGCCCTGCTGTGAACCCCTGGAGGGAGATTTGCTGCCTCCCTTTGCTGCCTCCCGACTCGTGTGTGACGAGTTACACCTCACCCAGATGTTCCGTGGGCAGGAGAACCTATTTGAAGTTAAAAGCCAGTGATTAGAGCTGCCAACCAGGCATTAAGAAAGTATTAAATGGAGAATTATCCCCCTCTTCCTGTTTCAATACAATGGGAGCTTCATAATGCACTTGTTTAAGTTGCCTGGTTTTAATTTTAGTTCCCGCGTTTCTAATAGGACACGCAGAGCCATTTCACTTCATCAATAGCTGCTGTGAGCTGGAAAAGAGTCAGGGAGGGGGATAAAGTCAATATCCTTGAGAATGAGACAAAGGAGAAAAAATTAGCCCAAAGATCTGAGTTTCTCTTTCCCACTGATAACGCAACTTCTCAATTTACTTGACCAGATTGCCTTGCAAAGAGGAGTATTTTTCAAGAGGAGCAGAGATGAAAGGGATTATTACTTATAGAAGCTCTTCTTTAAAGAGATAAAGTATTTGGCAATTAAAGCTCAAGGAGCTGCAGACTCCCAGGGAAGGCTGGAGCAGCCCCATTTGCATATTTTCCACTAACCCCTCCTTTTGGAAAGGATGATCCCGCTGCCCCTGCCCGGGCTGGGTGTGTGGCCTCCTCGTGCTGCAGCCCTGGGAGGGGGGACAGGAGCAATCCTGGCCCCAGAGCTGCCTCCTGAACAGGACCAGGGGCAGGGCAGTGAAGGAATGAAGGTTTTACACAGGGGAAGAGGGTCTGGCTGCCCATGTCAGCCCCAGGTAACCTGCACAGGGCCAGGGAGTCTCTGCCACTGGTGACCTTGAGTCAAGGCTGAATTTTCCTGAAAATCAGTGAATTTTCCTGAAAGTCAGTGCAGCAGGAATGGTTGGGAGGGCAGAGGCAAGGCAGGGCAATGGGGAGCAGCCACAAAAATCCACTTCCACACAGGACAGAGGGCCCTGAGGCAGCCCTACCAGGGTCCCTGCATGCCACTGGGGTCCCTGGATCCTGCTGGGGGTCCCTGCATCCTTCTGGGGTCCCTGCATGCCAGCAGAGATTCCTGGGTCCCATGGGCAGGGCTGGAGGTGCTGCTGCTCCCACTGGGGCTCCTGGCTGGGCCTGGGCAGGGCCAGGGTGGCTGTTGGGGACAATCAACACCCCTGAGGGCACCAAGGGCTCTGACAACAACTCCCCCAGCTGTGGCACAGCCTTCTTTTTCTCCTAATGGGGCCAATATATACTTAAACAAGAAAAAAAAAAAGGGAATTGATAACCCCAGCAGGAGGTGATGAGTTCTGGCAGCTGCAGGGCCCCGTGGGGCTGGAGGTGTCCATCCCATGGGAAACAGGAACCTGCAGCCCTGCTGCTCCTCTCTTCCATGAGCCACCCTCTCCTGAGGGATGTCTGGCAGGAGAGTCACCCACACCAGTCTCTCTGGGGTCCCTCACACTGCTCCGTGGCACTGGATGGCAGGGACTCAGCTCTGGCAGGATGAGAAGGGTGACCCTGTCCTGGAGACAGCTTGGGGACAATCTCTGCTCTTTGTGAGCAGGCACAGAACCTGAGGGAGCAGCTGGAGCTGGGCCAGCGGAGTTTAGGTTGGATTTTGGGAAAGGTTCCTCCCCCAGACGATGCTGGCACTGCCCAGGCTCCCCAGGGAATGGGCACAGCCCCGAGGCTGCCAGAGCTCCAGGCGAGTTTGGATGCCCAGGGTGAGATTTGGGGTGTCTGTGCAGGGCAGGGGCTGGACTCGATCCCTGTGGGTCCCTCCCAGCTCAGGACATTCCTGATTCCATGAGCTGGGAGCACTCAGAGCACAGAGGGTCCTGGTCCCTCCCCGTGTCAGGATGTGCCTCCAGCTCAGGGCTGAGCCACCCCTGATGATCAAACATGTGGGTTTTGTCTCAGTGTTTGTCAGCAGATGCAGATCAGGCTGTTCTGCTTTACGGGAGTTATTCCAAGGATTAATTAGCTGATGTTTCCTGAAGTACTTTGAAGATGTGGAGTGTGAGATAAGAGCTCTGCTCTAGGAGCCCATCGGGCCCTGCAGTTATTTTGTTCGTTCTACTCCTCATTCCCGAAGTGTTTGTACAAAGCAAATCCCACAGGAGCCTGTGGGGCTCTGGCAGACCTGGTTTGGTGAGTGGGGTCTCTGACCACGGTGCTCAGCACAGGGAGGACCCGGGAGTGAGGCCAGAGGAGGCCACGGAGCTGTTCCAAGGGCTGGAGCCCCTCTGGAGCCAGGCTGGGAGAGCTGGGGGGGTTCACCTGGAGCAGAGAAGGCTCCAGGTGTCACAGGGAAGTCTGATTGTGCAGGACTTGTCACAGCTCTGATTGTGCAGGACTTGTTCCAAGCTAGGAGATGGTTTCTGGTGCAGAATCATTGCTGCCCCATCAATTTTAATTCAAGCTGGAGAAATCATCAGTGTGATTATTTACTACTGTGAGATTTCTGAAAATTATGTTTCTGTTACTGCCGTTATTGATCTTGAAAAGGGCCATAAATTAACTTGACAGTTCACAGAGTCCTTCACACTTGGATAATTTCTCTGCTTGACTTGCACTGTGTGTTGAACTTTCAGCACCAGCCAATTACAGTCATTCAAAGTGTGTATTTGAGGATTTTCCTTATGTAACAAATTTGATTAAAATACCAAAGAACTTGAGGCAAATACCAGGTGCCCTCCATGTCACAGAAGAGTTTGGCTTGAGCTGAGCACAGGGGGATGCTGGGCAGGCTTTAGGATGGCAGGAGGGTGGCAGGGGGGTGGCATAGCCACAGCCCGGGGACAGCAGGTGGCCCAGGGACCACTCAGCTGCTTGGCAGTAGTGCTTCCCACAGGGCTGGCACCTCCCTGGGGTGTCCAGGCAGCTCCTGGCCTCTCATCCCAAAGGCAGCCTGGCACCAGCAGGATGCAACCCTCACCCAGCCAGCCTGGCCCGTGCCTTCAGTGTTTGTCCCCAGAATTGACCTCTGACAGGAAAAAGGAACACTCCCAGCACCGAAACACCTTCCAGTCCATCCTCTGTGCTCTCAGGATGTTGTGATGGGAACAAATCACAGCAATCCTGGGTTTCTGGGGGAGCCCAGGGACAGAAATGGGGCAAACCCTGCACCCTGCAGGGATATGGGGTGAGGGAAAGCATGAGGCACAGACCCTGCTGGGACAGGAAGGACACGGCCTGGGGGCAATGTGGGGCTGTCCCCAGCCCCTGAGGGGCTCCCAGCACCTGTCCTGTCCTGCCCCATCCCCTCAGTGCCAGGGGAAGAGCAGGGGGCCTTTGCAGGAGCAAACTGAGGCCTTACATAAGGTGGAGATTCTGTGGCTGCAGGGGGAAGTGGCCTGTGCTTCATTAGAGACAAACTCAGTAAATCAGAACATCTGGGGCCTGCTGGCTGGAGCACCGCCCCGGCAGGGGAGGGAAATCTCCTGTTGTCCTCCCAGATTAAGGGATTTTGCTGTTTGCTCACAGTTTTGTACATGTAAAACAAGCTGGCCCTGACCAGCAGCCTGCCCAAAGCCTCGCCTTCCACCTCTGCCCTAAGCCCTTCCAAAACCCTCAGCCAAAGCCCCCAACATAAGCCCCTGCCCTAAGCCCAGCCCCCCTGCCCAGGCACCCCCGAGGTCTGTCTGTGCTCGCTGCTCTGAGCCCTGCAAGGCCACCCCACCCTTGGGAAGTGTCTTTTGGGGTGTCTCAGGGGCAACGTGGAGCTCAGGGCTCTGACAGCCCAGCCCAGCGCCCCACGCTCCCCCAGGCAGGCGGCCGCTCTTGGCTGCGTAGCATTTATTCATTATATCAGAAAAGAAAACCTCATTAAATTAGTCCAGGACTCTGCTGGGTGCTCCTAGGCAGGGACACCCGCTGCTAGGGGGTGGCTGGGGCGAGGATCCAGCATTTCCTCATTTCACAGTGATGGGAGAAGGGGCAGAGACGCCGTCCTGCGGGCTGAGCTGGGCTGGGCTGGGCTGGGCTGGGCAGCACCCTCAGACCTCGAGCTTCTTCTTCATCTCCATGCGGTAAATGATCTGGTAGCCGTCGTCCCAGGCGTAGATCTGCCTCTCGCGGGGGCTGTACTTGAGGCTGGCGTGGGAGCCGTAGCGCTTGGGGAAGTAGACGAGGGAGGCGTCCTCGGGGGCCAGGGTGCCGCTGACGTCGAAGACGCACTGCACGCGGGCGCGGCTGGGCAGGCGCGTGTTGTACACCACGTGCAGCGCCCCGCACACCACGAACGCGCCCTCCGCGTTCTCCCGCGGGCACGGCGTGTCCCACATCTGCTCGATGTCCAGCGAGGCGGGGTCCAGCTTGGCCAGGCACATGTTCTTCTCGTCCTCCTTGGTGGCATAGATGGCCCAGAGCCCCTCCTCGTCCGCCGACACCTCGATGTAGGTGGAGGGGGAGAGCCCGAAGACGGGGGTCTGCTCCTCGGCTGGGAACACCGAGCTGTCCACCACCGTCTTGTTGGCCAGGTTGAACTTGATCACCTGGAAGGACAGGCCCTGCTGGCGGATGTAGTAGAGGTGCCCATCGTAGACGAGGTGCCCGGTGCCCACCCAGGGGTAGGGCAGCTTGATGCGGGCGGCCTTGCGGGTGGCAGAGAAGAGGGTGAACTCCCGCATGCGGGGGAAGACGTAAACCGTGTCGTTGGCGGTGCCGTCGAACACGTAGATCTTCTCCGAGCTCCCTGCAGCATCCTTGGTCCAGAGCCCCGAGGCGCTGCCAAAACGCTTCAGGATTTTCATGGCCCTGACGCTGGCGATGGTGTCACTGCAATCTGCAAGAGAGGGGCGGCCGTGAGAGCCTGAGAACAGCCTGGCCCTGCAGCGGGCCTGCTGCTGCCCCGTGCTGGGTTCTCACTCTGTCCCACCCCGGCCCTCAGGCAACTGCCTTGGAAACTCGCTGAAGGCGTTCACATGCATCCCTGGTGGCATTGAGAAGTCCCCTGGTGCACCCATGCCATGGACAGGGGAGCCACCCTCACCTCAGCCCTGCCCCAGAGGCTTTGGAGACGCACAGGACTCCAGCCTGGGGCTTGGATGCAGCTCCCAGGCCAGGGGGAATGCAGGAGCTTGTGCCAGAGACACCTGAGATGCCCTGCTGGGACACACTGTGGCTGAGGGACACCCGGCCTGGGCTGGGCTGGGAAGGGTCAGGGTAACCCTCAGACAGGACCATCCCGCCAGGGAGCCACGGCAGCCCCTCACCTGTGAGCTTGGTGTACTTCTCGTTCTTCCTCTGCTTGGCTGTGGCCACCTGCTTGTCCATCAGCGTCTCATCCACCTCCACGCAGGGTGGGGCGGGATTCTGCGTCTCCAGGTAATCCACCTCCCTCTCCAGCCGGTCCACGCGCACGGCCGCGCTCTCGGCCTCCGCCCGCATCGCCTCCCGCTCCTTCTCAGCCGCCTCCAGCATCCCCAGCACCTGGTTCTTGAAGTCCCGCAGCTCCGTGGAGTAGCGGCTGCTCTGGTCGTGCCACTGTGAGATCCTCTCCTGTGGTGACCAAGGGGACACTGAGGTTTCCAAACCTCACAGCCCACCCATGGCAGCTGT
Organism: Phainopepla nitens; assembly: GCA_013400175.1. Classification (NCBI taxonomy): domain Eukaryota; kingdom Metazoa; phylum Chordata; class Aves; order Passeriformes; family Bombycillidae; genus Phainopepla; species Phainopepla nitens. The sequence continues at coordinate 101,076 of VXBQ01017058.1, forward strand.
GCCAGCCTGCCCGGGCTGTGGGAGCCCCCGGAGCCACATGGGTCTTGTGTCTCTGGGTCCCATCCCACCCTGCTCCTGCTCCGGTTCCTGTGGTGCTCCCAAACTTTTGTGTTGCTTCTGCAATGTTCCCAGACCCGTGATGCCCATTCCTGCAATGCTCCTGTGATGTTCCCAGACCCACAATGTTCCTACTCATCCATGGTACTCCCAGACCCACAATGCCCCCATTCCCGTGCTGTTCCCAGATCCGCAAGGCCCTGCTCTCCTGTGACACCCCCAGGATGTGCCCAAGATGTTCCTGAACTCACAGTGCCCCCCACTCTTGCACGATGCTCCCAGATCCTTGATGCCCTCGTTCCTGTGACAACCCTGTGAAGCTGCCAGACCTGCAATGCCCCTGCTTTCTATGATGTTCCCAGACCCATGATGTCCCCATTCCTGTGATGTCCCCATGGGTCTCCCAGACCTGCAGTGCCCCTGCTCCCAAAATCCGCCTGTCCCACAGTGCTCCCATGCCCATCCTGCTCCCGAGTATCCTCGTGCTGGGCTGTGCAGGACCCTGGCAGGGGCTGCCAAGGCACCCCACTCCCTGCTCCGTCCCCATCCCGGCTCCTCCTTACCCAGCCCCGCTCCCAGCCCCGCCGGCCTGCATGGAGAAGGGTTGGGAGCCCCGTCACGGGGCGATTCGGGGTGCGGGGCGGGTGTGGGGCCCCGCTCGGGGCTGTACCTCCAGCAGGGTGAGGCGCCGCTCCACGTACTCCATGAACTGCTGCTGCTGGGCGCGCAGGGCCGGGGCGAGCAGCGGCAGCAGCAGCAGGCAGCGCCAGGGCCCCATGGCCGGCAGCGACAGCAGCCTCCACCTCAGTGCTCAGGAATGCTCCGGCCTCCCCGGCCCTTATTGCATCCAGATGTGCAGAGGGAGGGGAGGCTGCTCCTTCCCCTCAGAACAGCCCCGGGCGCTTTAACCCCTTCGTGCCCCAGCAGCGCCCACCCAGCGCGCTGCCCCCGAGCCGCGGGGATGGCCCGGGAGATTGGGGACGGGCTGCTGGGAGGGGTTTGGGGTGCAGGGAGCGCCGCAGCAGCCCCGAGCGAGAGGACACGTCCTCATGAGCCGTGGTGTGGGGACAGCCCGTGGGACAGCGAGGGGACAGCCTTGGCTCCTTGTCCGCAGAGGTGCCCAAGGCCAGCGGCCAACCTGAGCTCGCCTCGGCCATATCCAGGTCTGGTGGAGACAAAGCCAGACCGGCACCGTGGGCACCGGCCCCAAGCCCGTGTCCCCCTGAGCCCCTGTCCCCTCTGAGCCCGTGTCCCCCTGAGCCCCTGTCCCCTCTGAGCCCGTGTCCCCCTGAGCCCCTGTCCCCTCTGAGCCC
>VXBQ01017058.1:103077-128372 GCA_013400175.1 Phainopepla nitens
GGGCCGCAGCGCTGCAGCGGAGCGAGTGTGCCACCTAGTGCCGCTGCATCCCAAATCTGCATCCCAAATCTGCATCCCGCATCCACATCCCGGATCCACACCTCACACCCATACCCTGGATCCACATCCCGCATCCACATTCCAGATCTGCATCCCACACCATCGACACCTCCTTCTGGACACCCCCAAATCCCTCTCCCACCCCACTTAACAGACCAAGTGACCAAATGAATAGAGTACAGAAAATTAACCCTTTTTATTGATGCATTGCAATTGTTCTACATTTTTACCATATTATGTAGAAAATACTTAAAATACAAGCTACTTTGTAAAACCAAAGACAAACATTGAATCCAAAGATAAACTATGTTTTCACAATGGACCCTTCTCCCATATAGTTAGTATTAAATTTTTAAATATCTATTTCTTTTGTTAAAATGATTTTTACATACCCCCTAAGTACATCAGCAATACAAACATAGATCAGTAATTGTCAGAAACTACCTGTATCTAGCGGCTTGTAAAAAGGAAGAGCACAACCATAAAAGAAAGTTAAATTTTACACAGTAACTAGCATATCAAATACATTTAATAAAGTAGGAATTCCATTGCAATATCAAGGATTCAAGCAGAAATACTAACATTACATATAATGTACTGCTACATGTAGTGAGATAGATATAGTTCAAGCTGAATCTGAAATCACACATTATATAAAGTTTAGCAACAAACAACCATGTGGACATGCGGCACCATTCAGAAGTTTAAATAAAATTAAAAAAAAAAGAAAGCAGGGCTGTGCCAATCCTGTCATTTAGAAGCAATTTAGTTTCATGTACTAAAAGAAATTGCTGAGTCAGAGGTAAATTACTGCATCCCATCAATTAGGTGCTAAGCAGGAAAGCCTCAGGAGTTGCCTCTGCAGGGGCTATCACAGCTGCAAATACAGGTCAGGTAAGAGAAAACTGATTGAACAGCTCAAGAATCACACAGATAAACCTAGCTGGGACCACAGCTATCAAATATTCCAAAGGTGAATCCCAAGCTAGTTGTAAAGAAAATTAAAGGATGCCAATTCCTATCCAGAGATAGCAGATTTCTCTCCAAAAATGTGTAGCAGGCTCTGACAATGAGGAGAATCAATTCTTGAACCAAATTTGAGGCTGGATATGCAAGGGAAGAAGGGATGTATCTCCTTAGAGCAGAACACAATACACCTAAATTGGGCATCATATACTGGGGCCAGACTGGGAGGCCCTGGCCCTGCTGGGGTGGGGTTTGCTGTGTATCACAGAGGAATTTTGGGGTATTGTTTTGACAGCTTGTTCCAAATGGAGCACGTTTGACTTTACCTACATCATTTCCATCTCATCCCCTCTGTTCCAACACTCCTTGGAACTCGGGCAGTGGAGGAGATGACCCCGTGCTTTGGGAATACATTTGATTGGGATTAATTGTGTTACAAGGTCTCTAAATGGACACTTCAAGCTGCTTTTCTAAGGGAAAAGTGGGCAAGTTCTTAAAATTATTAGCAGATTTTGCTAGAGGTCTTTTTTTCCTTTTTTTTTTTTTTCCTGTTAGTGAAGTGTTTTCCATGAAGTCCTATTTGCGAAACAGGGAGTTGGAGCTTGGTTTGCCTTTCAGTGGAAAGGCACAACTCTGTACCCAAGAGGTATCTCAAGGCAAGTACTGAACACAAGCAATGTCAAAAAAAGCAAGAAAGTGCCTACAGCAACAAACAGCATCGTTTGCAGCAACGATGTGGCACAGCAAGGTTGGTTTTCCGCACGCTCACGGAAGTGCTCCGACTACAAACACACTGAACATCAACGTGGGCTAATGCTACTGTCCAGCTCCACAGCCCTCCATCCCTCCCTGCTCCATCCTCCTCAGGCCAGTCCAGGCTTCCTTCCAGCAGGAACGTGGGCTTGCACAAATGGCTTGGGCTTTTCTTGCCACAGCCAGCTCAGGACTGGCCCCTTCCCACCGGGACGGAACATAAACTGGGGTTCAAGGTTACCAAACCTCTTATTGCTGCAGTAACACAACTGCTCAAACCAGTTTATATCATCCTTTTGGACAGGATACTTTATGTGTTAGATGAGAAATAATTCCTAGTACAAGGGACCCAAGAAAACAAAGTGTAGTCCAAAACCTGCACTGATTATCCAAAGTCAGTATTTCCTCTGAACACTAACTAGGGCTACAGCTGACAGACCTTCCCAACAACTCCACATTAGCAGTAGCATTATAAAACTTCTTTTAATGGTATTATGTGCTTTACAGCAGGCTCTCTTTGGTATAAATATTCTATCACCAAGCTAGCAATATTTTACACGACACGTCTGCTATTCCTGTGGGGGGGAAGGTAACGCTACACTAAACCTAATAAAAGTGATTGCACGTATTTAATCACTTCTGCAATATTAGACTAAACATTCCAATGCATTCCCAGCACTACCTTATTTCGAAATGCACTGACAGACACTAACAGTACATGTGCCATTTCAAGGGAAAGCTTCAAGGGGACATCGCTTCACTGGGAACAAGAACGGAGCTGGGATGAGAGCGGTGACAGGGAGAGGGCTCTGCACCATCCTGCTGCTCTGGCTGCTCTGGGGAAAAGCTGGGTGGGTGAATTGCTTCAATTCGACGGGGGCTTGCTGGTCCCTCGTAAGGCAAGCTCACTGTAAACTCTAGTCACACTACATCATCATTTAAGGCACTACAATAAGGGGACACACCAAACAACTCTTCATCACACATACCTGTGCAAAACAAATCCAAGGTATCCTTTCCTCTCGTGAAGCTCTACTCCTCTCTCAGTGCTACAGTGATGAGCTCTAACCATTGCATTATATCACATACATTCCAACATGAATCAATTCATTTTGGTTTAAATACAAAGGATACAACACTTCCATCCCCAGGAACGTTTAAGAATTAGACAAACACTAAGTACAGAGTTCAAGTATAATCACTACACATTTTGATTACAAAGACAGAACATTTGGGGTTAGCAGGAAGTTTTGCTTGTTATATTTTTCTAATCAATATGTACATATTTCATTTTCTGTAAAATATTAAAACACCACCAATACAAAACTTCTAAAATAGTTTTAAATTCAGTAATAAACTTTAAAATCTGGATTTTTTTTCCTTTTTTCTTTTTCTTTCTCTTTTTTTGTCTTGTTTTTTTCTTTTTTTTTTTTTTTTTGCAATTCCTACATGCACGTACTGTTTACAAGTCTTATTAAGAGCGCTTTAGAGTAGCTGCTGACATATCCAGGAGGATACGCTCACAGGAGTATAAAAAGCTGTACACATCAATACAGTGATGTTTCATTGTATTTCAAATTCATCTCCCTCCTAAATGAATCACGTGAGGCAAAAATATTAAGAAAAACAGAACAAAGCAAAGCCCTGTGCTTCTGTGAAGGAATCCAGCTCCATTATAGGGCCAGCATCTAATAAGCTGCAGAAACCAAATTTTAGAGCAATGCTGCATTATTCACTCTCAACTGGAGACAACAACAACACCCTGACAGAGCTGCTGAGCTCTGTCACACAGTGAGATCCTGAATACAGTCTGAACCACTTAGAACAATTCTGCAACGAACACAACAAAAATTCAGCTGGGTTATGGAGAATTTTTGGGAAAACAAAGCAGACTCCAGGGTTTACAGGACTCCTGAATGTATCGTGCTGCTGGCACAAGGCAGCTGCCTCTACCAGTCCTTAAACAAAGCAGAGGAGTAAACAAAACACCTTTGACAGAAACATATATGGAGATGTAATGGCTTTTGCAGAACCAGCAATTTGTTAAAGACAAAGTGAATTAGAGAACAGATGTTAAAATAGTAACTCTGATTTTGAAACTGCCCCAGGAACGTAATGAGATAAACATGCACTACATCTTTAGTGGCAATGTGGATTTGTGCAAGCTGCTAAAATAGAATCTGCAAATCTTTTTGCTTTAGTTACACAAGTTAAAAAAGACATCAGGATCTGTCTTCTGAGACACTGATTTGACACCCCTTCTGATTAGCACAACAGAACAATTTTAAATAAATGTGACCATGAATTTTTTAAAAGCGTCTATAAAAAGTAAGTAAAATTTTAAAAACTTAATTAGTGACCCTCGTACTGGTAACAAAGCATGCTGCTCAGTTAGTGACTGAACTCACCAGAGACATTTGGGAACAACATACAACCAGATCGGGGAGAAACACGAACCAGGCAGTCATTCCCAGGCAAAGGTTCACCTGAAATCCTTCTCCAACCTCTCAGGCCCGTCACAGGACAGTGCTTCACCGGGAGCTACAAGTAGGAGTACTGGTTGATCTTGGTGGGGCTCAGCGGGTATCCAGTGTAAATAGCAGATCCTCTGGAAGCACCAATATAGGACTGGGGAGCGAACTGGTGTTGGTACTGGGCGGGGGGGACGTTGGCAGACGTCAGCAGGCTGGGCCCCACGCTGACAGGGACCTGGTGCACCAGGGTGCTGGGGTGGGCAGCGTAGGCGGTGTGGCGCGACGAGCCCTGCGGGGAGAACAGGTGCGCGATGGACGTGGTGGAGCCCAGCGTGGCCGCAGTGCTGGGGGCATAAGTGTACATGTGGGGCTGGCTGGACAGGTGGGCACTGGCCGTGGCTGCTGCCAGGTGGGGATGCACTGGGCTGCTGTGCTGGAACGTGTAGGGAGCCTGAGAAATCGTTGACGTGAGGGGGGCCACGTAAGCTTGCTGCCGGCGTGGGACAGCATTGCCACTTCTCTCCTGGGAGGCCAGCACTGTGGTTTGCTGGTTCTGCAAAGGGGAGGGAGTAAATGAGGTTAGTGGTCGTGCTCAGGTGAGCAAGGGGCAGCCAGAGCCCCCTGATGGACACCTCCATCCCCCCTGACACAGCTGCAGATCCTCCCTGGTGACACCCTCTGGCAGGTCTAAGGAGGTGACTGCACTTCCATGGGGACAAAGGTTACAACTCTTCCTCTGCAATGGGGTCAAACTGCCACTTTGGGGGGTATCACAGCTGGACAAGTGCAGGCAGGTCCCAGATCTGACCCAGCCCCACAAATCCTCACACATCTACTCCTCTGCACTTTTTAGCACCACAAAACCTGTCTGGTGCCACACCAGAAGTGAGCTGCAGGGGTTACACCACTCCCTCTCCCCTGAGAGGCTGCTGCAGTGTGACCCAGAGATCAAAAGCCCTGACACAAAATGAAATGAAACCAATCTTTGAATTGAAACATTCAAAGATGCTGGATGCCAATTGTTTGAGAGAGAAAGTCCAGTCTTAATCTACTGGAACTCTGTGAGGTCAAGAAAAAGGTCAAGAACTAAAGAATTGCCTCATACTGTGCCTTCAAAGTTACTCTAATTCAACAGCTGGATCTTGGTGTCACCTTCCTGAGTGGCAAGAAGGACCTGCTGTAAGTCAGGTGTGACAAGAAGCACAAAGAGAGACTATGGACACAACCACACTTCCTTCTCCAGCCCTCTGGTACAGGGAGAAATCCTTTGCCTTGAGAAACCTCCCTGTACTCCCCACAGAGTCTGTCCTACCCTGCACCGCCCCAGGACAGAATCCGCTCCCAAGAATTAGCACTTGCAACAACTGATCCTCTTGAAGCCAGTCTTTCTCCCTGCCTCAAACATTTCTAGAGCAGCTCTGAAGCACCTTGAGGCCTGCAGGAGGGCTCACCTGGCTGAGGTTGAGGGGCTGCACGCCGTTGGTGACCACGCGGTGGGAGCGGTACCCCGTGGGTGTGATGCAGCATCCTGATGACTGCCCGCTCACTGAGGCCACTGGCTTGGTCTTACTGCTGCTGCTCAGGATGCCTGGAAGATGTCACAAGCTTAGTCCACTCCTCCCCTTCCCACGCTGGTGGTAACCAGCTCTGGGCATCAAATTGACTGTTTCTGTCACAGAGACTTTGCTTTAATTACAATTTCAAATGTGACTAAGAAACCACCAGGAATGCTTACAGATCTTCCTAAATGCAACCAAATGTAAATGAAAGGTAAATCTATCAATGACTATGAAAACAGACCAAGGCTTTCAGAACAGCAGCTGAGAAAGACCCATTGTGGGAAGTCCACAGCTGCAAGGATGAACGTGTCACAGGGACAGGAGAGCACCTGAGCCTTGGCAAAGCACCCTGAGGTACCCACCTGAAGCCTGGGTGGCCACAATGCAGTCATTGAGCTGCATTTTCAGGGGTGGGACGATGATGGTGCGGGAGCTGGAGCTGTCAGCAGTGGCTCTGCTGGGCAGCTCCAGGGCCCCCCCAGTGCTCCTGAGCGAGGACAGGGGGTCTGGGGCGTAGGGGCTGCTCAGGGACGAGTCCGAGTCAGGGGAGTCGTTAACAGTGACGTAGCTGATGACGTTGGATCTCTGCTTCATACCCAAACTGCAGGGGAAAAAAAAGACAAAATGCAAATGGGAAACATTCTAGCTTTGCCCACCAGGTTACAGATCTCCTTCTGGGATCTCACACCCTCCCCTCCTCGTCAGATAAAACTCACATTATCTACAGGCACAACAACACAGAGATGTGATGGGGAACATTCTGTCCTATGCAGCTCCTCTGAGCCTGCCCAGGGCTCACATATCGTGTTCCCCACTGTCCCTGATGTGTGAGCTGAGCCCAGCCCAGGCTAAATGAACAACCCACCTGGCAGGTTTGTATTTGCTGTCCTCCTCCTCATCAGTGTCGCTGCGGATGGTGATGACACTGACAGGGGGGCTTGGAGTGTCAGGGATCACGATGGGCTGGTGCTGCTCCTGCACGGGGACCAGCACGTTGGAGGAGGAGGAGGTGGAGCGCAGGGGGCTGCTCCCAATCAGAGAGTACACCTGGGTGGGCACAGGCTCCAGAGATGAGCTGGGCCTGCAGGAAAAGCACAGCAGGATTCAGCTCCAGGTCAGAGGCTTGGACAAACAGCATTAGGAACATAGAGCATAAACAGACATACATAAACAGAACCTCAGTGCAGACACTCCAACAGCAAAGTGCCACAGACTCGGCCAAAGGCACTCAGGGGTGCTCTGAATGGGACTGATCCACCTGAACACTGCCAGAACCTGCCACCCCCCGTTCAATTCTCTCACTTGCATCGCTATGGCACCAACACCCCAGGAGTGTAAAACTCCTCTGATCAGGACAGTAAAGCACTTGGTCAACCAGGTCCTTGCACGCACTGAAATTAATATAATTTAAATCAGTGACTACAGCACAAGGGCTTTTGCCAAGATACCTTTAAATGCAACTGTAGCACAATAAAGTTACACCCTCAATGCCTCTGTGATCAGAAGATGTGTTTTTCATACCATAAAGGCAACCTCCACAAACAAACTTGTGGCTTTTCTAGGACTGGGAGAGGAAGGAATGGAATCCTTACTTGGCTGTGCTCGGTGCTGGCTGCTTGTTCTTCTTTGCTGGCACATTGCTGCTCTGCTGCTGCCTCACAACATGAGCAACCCCAACATTGAGAGGCTGTGCTGTGGCCAATGTCACGTGGTTGGTCAGTAGAGACGGCTGTTGCATGAGAGTGCTGTACTGATTTCCATGGGAATGTGCATTCCTGGCGTAGAGAAAAAACAAGAGACCCAAATCCCATGACTACACTGCAGGAACCACGAGCTGCAGCGAGCCCCTGAGGGGAAGGGAGACACTGTGGGCACTGTGATGGATGTATTCCCACCTGGCAGGGAGCTGCAGCCCCTGCAATCCCTACCTCCAGTCAGCCAACTGCTGGCTGCTGCCGATGGTCTCTGGGATCACGGCTGCTGGCTGGACAGAGTTGTGCAAAGCAACCCCTGGGAGCTGCTGCCAGGTGGAAGGGAGCAGGATCTGCTGGGTTCCCCCCGGCCAGGCCTGCTGCAAAACAACAAACACAGACACGAGGCTCACTAGGCTTCAGCTCCTGCAGGGGCAGGCAGAGATTTGTCCAAGCAATAAATGCACTGGGGTGGATTGTTAGCTTGCAGAGATACAGCTCGTCCTTGCACATTTTCCCAAGAACAAGAAAACCAGAGGAATGAGCTTCCCCAACGCTTTGCTAATCTCTTTTGTCACTCCTGTCACCTGGAGAAAACAGTGTTTATATTGTGCTGCACATGCAGCCAGGTATTGCACTGCCAGGTGCAGCAGCACTGCTCGGGACTCTTTCTGAACGTAAACTTACACCCCTGCTCTGCTGAAAGGTGGCAAAATATGAAACCAATTTGGTCTTTCTGCTTTTCTGCCTCGCAGGCATCACACTGAGAGAGCTGAGATAGTGTCATTATTGTGGAAATTCACCCACCTCAACTGAAGCATTTAAGAAAAGTCACACTGAGAGAGAATTTAGTTACATCAAGGCAGGTTCAATTCATTAATATTATCAATATTCCTGTCCAAATAAATTTGACAGTGTAATATTTCCATGATTTTGACAATATATGGCTTTCTCTCCTGCAGCTTAAACTGCAAAACCTGTTGTTTCAAATCCAGTATCTCTGCAAGTAACAGATCCACTTAGTACAAATACCAGTTCCGAACAAGAAGCCTTCAAAGCAGAGAGCTGCTAAAACCTCTGCCAACATAAGCGGAATAATAATAACAATAATAACAATAACATTGAAAAAATAAAAAAAATAAAAAGAGAAATATGTTAAAAGTCACACCATGCGTCTTTCCAAAAGCCAACACCTGCACAAGACAAAGCAGAGAGTTTAATACAGCAAGATATAAATTCCCAATGAGAGGCAGAAATCGGGCCTTCCAAGCGACGAACTGTTTTGACAGAGGAAGGACAAAAATATGCAAAGCTTAGCAAATGGCTAATGCAAACTCAGGGGAAGCAGCAAGGGAGAAGTGTTGGAAGCACTAAAGGTGAGCAAATTCACGCCAAAGGCTCCCAGAATCCAAACAGAACTAGTCAGGTCCTCCAGAGAAACTCAGAATGCAGGCTCAGAGTCTGGAGACAGCCGGCTCTGATCTCCACTGCTGTGCAGGGGAGCTGAACCTCAAGTCCACTGCACACACACAGCAGAACAGAATTTGCCTGTTGAGTCAAAGCCCAAATACACTTTGGAAAACATGGCTAACAACTCACTCGTGTCCCAAGCTCTGCTACAGTCACCCCTTGCTGTTTTTGGAGCCCAGATTGCGGCCTTTCAGCAATCAAAATTCAACAGGAGGAAAGAAGAAGCACCCCTGGGTCTGTTTAGCTCAGAGCTGTGACCAGGAGAGCCCCACTCTCCTGCCTTCTCATCCCCAGAACCAGGGAGCAGCTCCCTTGGTTCACAAGAACTCAAATGAGTGGGTTTAAATTTCAGGACAGGTATGACTCGAGCAAATTCCACTTCAGCAGAGGCCTCCCTCTCGGAAGAAAATGACATTCAAACTACCACTTTAAAGCCACAAGAAACAACATGGTTCACACAATGGAATGTGCTTTGAACGACATGTGAGGATACCAGCACTTCAGTGCACTGCAATGTTTTCATAAGCTTCACTGATCTGATTCTGGAGTTTTACAATGACTTCTTTGTGGCACTTGCAAAGTTGTTCTGATGCAGGTGCCAGAATACAGAAGAGGACAATTTTGCAAACATACACTTCTTAAAGGTGTGTTCATTCCTTTCCCCCATCCTTTTTAAAAATTGCTCCAAATGACCTAGCAGCTAGCTATTGCCATTTTGGATACTAGAGCTCACCTTTAATTTCAACCAAGAAATACATATCAACTGAAAGTATCTGTGAGGAACAGAATCTTTATCTGGATGAAGCAAGCTACGTGCGATTGGCTATAAATAACAAAAGGCCAGAAAATTATTGTCAGTGTTCAACAGAGGTTAAGAGAAATCAACTGCTAGAGCAATACATTAAAGGATTTGCTGTCATTAGGGATTTTAGCCTGTGCTTAATGATCTGAAACATTTCTCCATACAAAGCAGCTTTACACATGTTGCAAACAAAATATGGAGCTAACTTGCCAAGTAGGTCAAATTCTGGCCATCCAGGTACCTGTAGCAGAGTCAAGCTAAAGACTGATTCCTTTGTATTCCACAATCAAAAGGCAAAGATAGGAGAGTAAGCGAAGAACAAGAATGATTACAACTCTTCTAGGTCTAGTTTAGAAGAGCTTTCAATACTAGGCTAGCAAAGGTAATAGTCAATGGATCTGGATTCTTTACAGAGCCACACTAAACGTCAGAGTCAGACAGTGCTTCAGCAATGTTGGGGAGGAAAACAACAAGACATTAAGATGTAGCAAGAACACAGCCACAAGATGGCACATGCTTCCATGCCCTCTGCAAGTCTAAGTTAAAACAAAAACTCAGTTAGTGAACACAATCAAGGGAGGCAATTACCAGTACTGCAGCCGTCTGTTCGACCAGCGCCGGCCGGCCGGCTGCGCAGTTCAGGGTAAAGGGCACCGCATACTGCGGCGTGATGGTGGCTACTTGAGGATGAAGAGTTGCTACCATTAGTGGTGTACAGCTTCCCTGAAATGTAGATCAGGCAGTGAGTGAAACACACGAGCTGAGGCAGGTCGGTGCAGGTCAGTGCGCTGGCGGCAGGGCCAGGCGAGGGGCACCGCGCCCAGGGGAAGGGACGCACCGACACCGACACCAGCACCAGCACAAAGACCCTGCAGCTCCTCACAGGCACCCTCAGGGCCCTGAGGAGAGCACGAGGGACTGGGAATCTCCAGTCCAGTCACACAGTTCAAAAGTCAAAACGCACTCAGGAAAAGTTTGGGGAGAGGAACTCTCCGATGACACAGTTCAAAAGTCAAAATGAGCTGGGGAAAAATTTGGGCGTGGGATTTCTCTCTGATGACACAGTTCAAAAGTCAAAGTGAGTTCAGCTAGTGGCACTTTACTGGCTCCCAGAGGGCAAGTGACAGCCACGCTGCACTAGCCATGGCACTGACTGCACCCCAGACAGCTCCCTGAGCTTGCTGTCAGACCTTCAAATCCACACACAGAACTCTTGAGAAAACTCTGGGATTTCATGGAAGGCACAGCAGGTCTTTGGTGTCATGAAAGAGCAAAGTTATCTGTGATGAAACCACCCATTAATCCATCAAATGTCTAATTAAAATTAGATTCTTAGAGTACAATTTGCACTCCTGGATTTAGGTGGGCCTTCAAGTGGATTCTGATTTTTGGATACTGTGACCTGTATCATTAATGCTAAAGAAACTAGTAATCACAGAATGCCACCTAAATATTTGGACTGAACAAACTAAAAATTACTCCTCTACAAGAACATCAGTAAGTGCAATATACTGCCTGAAGAGTAAAACTAACAGAGTATGTGTTAATGCCAGCAGAAACTAAAACTATGCAAATAAATAAAAATGCACTTAATTAGAAACGCAACTACAAATTTTCAGTGAATTAAACTTGTGAATCACGAAGTACTTACTGTATATTAAAGGATTACCCTTTGGAAATTAAAATGGTTTTAATTTATGACACATTACTAATATTTAAAACAGCATTTTTAGAATGATTTGTGAATTTTGGTATTGCATGTTGCTTAAATTGCAAACTGCAGAAACAGATATATCATTGCTACACATTAATTCACACCAACTAATATAACTAGCTGAGAAGGATTCAGAAATAATTTTGTTGATTTAAGGACAAAATTTTAGCATGAGTAATCTGTGTTGTCACCTCTGTTTACTGGGATCTCACTTCTCACAGCAATTTCTCCTGCCATGTTTTTATAGTGTAGGCAAAAATGACCAGCACTGCCTGTAAGGCAGTGTCCATGCCTGAAAAATACAGCCTGTTTTTAGCAGCTGAAAACCACATATTTACTCCCATTATTAAATCAAACTCCTAAAACCAGGGAGGCACATGACATAAAACAGCTCAGACTTTAAATATTCCAGAAAAAAACCAAAACAAAACAAGAAAATACTGTCTTAGAAGTGATCTGCATTTAACCCTTCAGTGTGTCCTGAGAACCCCCTGCACTCAGGCAGGTTCTCCTGGATGGTGGAATTGCAGTTAAGCCTATGAGGGGTTTGTTTTTTTTTTTTTTTTTACCTGTGTGAGAACTCCAGACTGGATCTGCAGTGGCTGTGCTGCAGGTGCTTGTGGCACAATTGGGACAGCATTTTCCATCCTGACTGGGAACCCAGAATGCTTTGTAGTTGCCTGAAGTCCAGCTGTGGAAGACAAGACACATCACTAAGCTGCTTTATTATTCTTTCATTTGTTTCCAAAAATCAAATTCCTACTAGGTAAGGGCAGAAGACAGGGTTGGATTAAGGGATAGAAAAGCTTTGACAAAATCCCAGTGAAACACCAGCTGAAGTAAACACTGCTGCATCCTGGGATCCTGCAGGGCCATGATGGACAGCCAGCCCTCACCAGCCTGGCTCTGAGTCTGGTTTGCAGGAACAGTAACACAGACTCCCAATTCCAACCTGCCTGAGACAAGTTTAACATTCAAGCCTTACACCATCAGCTCCCATATCACAAACAACCCTCCAGACTAAGACAATCCAGGTATCAGCATAACTACAGAACCCTGGAGCTCTGCCTGTGCCAGCTCACTGACCCACAACCTGTGACAATCTGCTGGTAGCAAAAACCTGCATCAGGGTTGTGAACTGAGGCTCAAACGCCAGATATTTGCTCTTGAGATAACACAACACAGCAACACACACTGATTTTCAGGCAGGTCTGGCTCCTCTGTTCCCTGCTTTCTGTGGAATGCTGCTGTGTTCAGTTTGGGGGGAAAAACTGGTTGAGCAACCAGCTGGAGCCTGCAACCCAGGCAGGCAAGATCCTGTCACCTGTTCCAGCACGACCTGGAGGGGAATCAAGCTGCCTGCACATGTCTGACCTGGTTCTGCACTTCCACCTGATGCAAGAGCCCCGTGTGACATCCACAGAGAGCTCTGCTCCAGTCAGGGTTTTCTCAGTTTAGTGCAAATCCCAACTTCTCCTGCCCTAACTGACTGAAACCACAGCACCACACACAGGGTTCTCGGCTTACTTTGAAAAGCAGGGGGACAAACAATGAAGGTTTGCTGGAAGGGGTCTGTCTGTGTGCAGATCTGGGTGGTTCCAGGCTGCAAGGAAACGCTCTGCTGAGCCACTCCTGCCACTGGGGCTGCAGAGGATGGGTACAGGGCAGACTGGTAGTTGAGCAGGGAGACATCCGAGTTGGCCAGGGAAAGAGTAGCAGCAGCAGTAGAATTGGAAGCTAACACACTGGCCTAGAAAAATAAACAACAAAAAAAAAATCACTTATCTCTTGTAATCTTATCTCTCTTTGTCATGAAACAAACAACAGGAACCGTCAATATTAAACTAGGAGGAAAGCACCTGGAAAATATTTGAGGTAAAAGGCTTAAGACAACACAGAACAAAAAACATGAATTGCACCCAATTTACTGAACTGAAAATTTTCAGTATGTGAAGTAAAGAGGCTCCTTGGCCTGAGTTTTAGAAGATGAGACTTAGAGACAAGACTATGAATTTTGGAGAGTAGTTTAAATTTTGGCCAGAAGGCACCCAATCAGCCTACTCCATGTCTTTGATTAGGATAAAATAGGTGAAAGATGCTCTACCTGGTTGTGTACTGTGTTGAGCTGGTTGTTAAAGCTCATTGTCAGGTTTGTGCTTGTGTTAGGAGCAACGTGAGTGGTGAAAGGGCTCTTGATCTGATTCACTGTATCATACATGTTCACTCTTCTCTTGCAGATCTCCATGTTCTGAAAGCAAGATTTCACACTGGAACAGAATGACAGAAGGAAAATATCAGATTTGTAAAAATAGGACACAGATGTGACAGATTCCCAACTTCATGCACGTGTTTTAGGTTTAGGTTCTTTTAAACCAACAAAGAATGTCATAAAACATGAAAAGGAAGCTTATGAACATTCCATTCCTTACACATGCCATTGCTATTTGCAGATCAGCCAGGAACTGCAGAAAACAGCACTGACAGAAAGCTGGGAAGTGCTGCTCCGTGGTTCCAGCAAATCCTGAAACAACAAAACCCATCCAGGGGGAGCTTACTGGTTACTGTGGGGGAAGTCCAGCAGATGTGCCATTGTAACAAACGAATGGTTCAAAGTCTTCAGTGGAGTAATTCTCTTATCTGCATCAATTGTCAACATTTTCTTCAACAAATCAATGTATTCCCTTCGGTCAGCCTTCTCTGCCAACATGTCAGTCCCTTCTAAGTCTGTAGACATATTCACCTGGAAAATCAAATGGGAGCAGTTCACACAAGCATCAAATTAACTGCTGCCTAACAATTCAATAACTTCACATCACTCAGAATTATTTATTAAACATTTCTGTCTCTTAGCCAGACTAATTTCAGGTATTACAGTGCTAACACATCGCCTTTCCCTTGCTCATTCTAGGAGAAAAAGTCAAACTTGCAGGTGGAATTCTCTTCTCAACAAGGAGCTGGGAATGTTCAAATGGATCAACCAGGCTTCACTCTCCACTCACTGGCAAAATGCTCTCATGTTTTGGGGGAATCTATAAGGGGCTGGCAAGCCAGAATGATTCCACCTTCTCTGCACAGATGTAACCTGATGGTAACAGCTACAAAAGCGATAGAAAATTGATATTTAAGATTTAAGGTCTCATGATATTAAAACCACTCAGATATCCCTTCATTTTACCTCTAAAGAGAGAATGAAAATAAGAATGATCTGTAGTTCTTGTCACTATTCCCGAAGTCTAATAAGAGGTTTAATCCTCCAAATGCATTTGAAGAGACTCAGCTCTCCTATTGCTCTATTATACTGGGAACACACTGAGGCATAAGAAAACACAAAACATTTCAAACAGGTTCATAATTAACATTTTGACTGTTTTTATTCCACTGATTTCTGATGCAAATTGGCACCATGTAAACCTCCATCAGTGCTCTGAACTGTCAGTGGAAGAGGACTGGCTGCTCCAGCACAGGAGCCTCATTTTTAAGAGATTCTCCAAAAAAACTGAAGTTACTAAATTAAATGTGAAAAATTAATGCGTTATCTGTGTCCCAAGATGCCCACACACCTGCGCCATATCATCCAAACAGTTGAATATATATTTCCGAGCTTCTTTTGATTTTATTCCTGTTTCCAACTCATGCTCTTCTGGGGTCTATAAAAGAAAACATTAGGATAAACTGAGATACTGCATATTGAGAAGGAAAAAGCAGCAAGAAATTGCTGAGGCAGATGATCATTTGCTGCTTTCAGACACACCACACAGCAGCAGGTCAAACCCAAAGAGCCCTGGGATCCCACTCCCTCAGCTGGAAAGATTATTCATTGCAAAGCTGAATTTACAACAGGATGAGTTCATTTCAAGGCTTCCTTAGGTAGTGCATCAGCCAAAAGAACTGAAGGTTTCTGATTTAGGAAGAGAAGAGGCTATAAATATTTTAAATCCCTCCTCTACACAGAAGAAAGGTAAATTTCCCTCCTTTTTGCTGCTCAGCTTTAAAGGCAAATCAGGCCTTAATCCCATTCTTCCTGTCCTCTGCCAACCCATAACCAGATTCCTGTTAAACGAACAAAGCCATCACGAAACACTCCGTATTTTACTGGTTGGACTGTCAGGAGATGACAACAAGATGACACGCTTCCCTGAGAATGAGCAGCCCATAATAAGCACCCATTATCTCAGTGATGGAACACCCACTCTCTGCTGGTGCTATCATGCACTGCTGCTTTTGTCAGAGCTCTGCACAGCTCCTGCAGTCACAGACCCCAAACCAGCCACGTTTCAAAGCCACTCCTCGCTCACAGCGTTTTCACAGCACGCCAAAACTGGGTGGGAATTTCTATCAAATCCTCAGTGACCAAAAGAGAAATGGAGATGGAAGAGACAGACAAACCTTGAGCCTCCACAGTGGGTATCCCAAATTTGGATCTCTGTTAAAAAACCTGCTTGTTTTCGTTCCTGCACTGAGAAGATACTCCGCTGGAAGGCCTTGAGTTTGTGAAATGTAACGAATCTAGGAAAGAAAATTACAACAGTGAGGACTCCCATCGTAAAGAAATCACAGCTAATGGGGTAATTAACAGCCAGGTTTGTTCACAGCTAATAGGAAATTACCTGTAAAGAAAGACTGCCCAGATATGCAAAACTGCAAAATTAAAGGGACTGGCTCAAGTATTTATAAAGCCACTTTTGCAATCACGCAAAAATTTTAGGTTTTTATGGAAATATTCTTTGCTAATGTATATGTAAGCAGACTGTAGGCTTTTAAGACATTAAACAGTGCAAGAAATACAGATTTTGAGGGAAAAATACCACAGAATTTCTCATGCATGTCTGTATATATAATTAAAGGCACAACTATCCAAGCAACGTTGCTGGGCCTACCTACACAATATGCTAGGCACACAATTTCAGAATAATGTCATGGCAAAGCTCTCACTGGCCAAGAAACCAAGACCAAATATCCTCAAACACATTCAATATACTTATTTTTACGTGTTAAAAATATGGCTCAGAATTTTGGAAGATGCACCTGAATCCTTGTGATGGTATTGACAAGACACTGGTAAAGAGGCAAATAAAAGGCCATGCTCAAAAGGAAAGAAAATAGCAAAATCATTAGAAACTCCACACTGTTAAGGTAACTATGCCTTGATCAAACTATCAGTTACAAATCCTTTACAGATCCTTAGCATTTCTTATTTGCCAAACTCCTGCTATGCCACTGTGCCAAAACAAGGCACTGTCACAGCTTGTGATCACATGAATCTTTTCAATTAAGCCAAGGTGGACCCAAGTGTCTGCACGTGAATATCTACACAATAGTTCAGGTAGCAATTCTATTTACAGGACATAACTTTTGCTTTACAGCCAAAGAGTGTTTTAAAAAAAAATAGCTGTAAATCCCATCCCAGCCCATGAACTCATTCCTGGAGAGGTCCTCTCACAAGTTCCACCTCAACTTTCACCTGCTGCTGCAGAATCTCAGAAAACATGAAAGCCAAGTCATCCCCAGTCTTCAAGGGAAATGCAGACATCAAAATCAACCCCATGAAGTCACACCTCATGCTGCCTCACAGAGGGCTGCAAAATCTTGTCATTAAGCAATGGAAAAAGCAGCTCCTCCCCAGCCACCTACACGAGCAGATAAGGTTCTCAGAATTACACAAAACTCAGTGCACAAGGAAACCACCAGGCCCTACCTCAGCTACTTTCTAACTCATTCTGCCCATTAAGGTACCATTGTGTTTCCTTTGGAAATTTACAGTGCTGGGAAGACATGACAAGTAAGTTTTCAAACTTAGTAAGTTTTCATGTATTTTATCACATAAAGGAAACCATACCAAGCACTGTAACAAGATCCCACCACAAAAACCCCAGTGGAAAAGCTACTCTGAAAAAAACCCCACTCATAGACTTTTTGTCCTTTTATAGGCACTGACTAGGCCAGGTAATAATGCCAAGTATCCACAGAAAGGACTAATTAGTTCAAGATGCCTCTCAGAGTCTTGCCCTTGGATTCCAAAGACGGCTTGAGGCTCCCACTTTGCATAAAAACTGAGGGTTGCTGTAGGTATTAACAGGGCAGGAATTATAGGCTTGTTCCATCCCCACATGGAAAAACTGCCCTCATGGTGAAATTACAGAGGGTGTTTCACACCAGGACACACACGCCTCGCTTCTGCTCTGGCAGGAAGGTGTTCCAACAGCTTTTGGGTTTGGAAACCAGGGGTTAATTGCAAATTGGCCCCCTTTTTTGGACAGGATACACTCAGCTCAAGTGAAAACACACAGAACTCCGTGCTCCCTGCCCAGAGACAATGGGAATATCACAGAGAGAAAATGAGCTCAGACAGCAGCAATGTGCACTGATGACAGCTGATGCAGGACACGGGGGTTCAGGAGGGTTTGAACACAGAAAATCATGGTTTCATGTGAAGATCCCACATCCCCCACGTGCTCTCACCTGGTCATACTCAGATGCTCCAGGATACAGAGGCCAGCCCAGAAACAGCTCAGCTATGACACAGCCCAGTGACCACATGTCAATGGCTTCACAGAACGGCAAACCCAGGATGATCTCAGGAGCTCTGGGGAGGGAAAAGGAAAGAAAAGGCCCAAGTCAAAACTTTTACTCTGAAAGCTGCATTTTTTCACTGTAAACCCCTCTGGGTAAAGCCCCTCCACACACAAGCAGATCTGTGTGAATATAAATTATTCACTTTAAAGCAGAAGTTGTTTCCTTGGGTGGCCTAATGGATTCCAACCTTTTTAGCACTTACGTGGATTCTTTTATTGCCATGGTGCTCCCATCTCCTAGGAGGCCTTTATACTACAGTTGCATAAAGTTACTCCTTGAGTAACCAGTTGAATTACACTTGACAGAAGGTGAGGTGTCCCTGAGACAGCACACAGCATCAGAATTATGGAGAGACCTTCAAGATCACCCAGTCCAGCCTATCCTAACAGAATTGGGAAGAAAGCTCTGGCAAACAGAGACTTTTCTAGGAGAAGGTCCTGAAACCCCAGGTAAGCAGCTGCAGGAGGCTTGCCTGCTTCATGTGGGAAAGAAGAGCAGCTGCAGAGCCAGGAAGAGGAGCTCCTCAGAGAGCTGCTGGGTTTCTACCAGCAGGTTTCAGGCAGGGTTTGCTCAGAGAGTTTCGAGTTTAAAATGGGCGCAGAGAGCCCAGCTGGAGGTTGTGTTTCAGGTTTCTGTGCACTCAACCACACCTAATGCAAAATGTACCTGTCTGGCCCAGCCTTTACAGGGAGGTGATAAAAAAAACTCAACACTCCAAGCAGGGTTTGCTTCTCTAACAGGTTGGAATTTCAGGGAGATTTGTGTCTGGAGCTGACTCATAACACAGAAGGATGTTTTAGTACAGCTCTTCACCTACACAGAGTTCTGAAACAAACTGAGGCTGTTCTGGCAGGAGAAATTCTGGTCCTACATTTGCATAGAGCACAAAAGCCCAGGTGCTGCAAACCCCACACGAGCTGGTGTGGGAATTTACTCTGGAAAGTACAGGAAATACGAAAGCCTTGACCTTCATCATGCATAACTAACAAGAGAGCAAAGGAAGACAAAAAAGCCCTAAACTCCAGGCTACCAATTTCCTGGTCATGCCCCAGGGCTTGTGTGGCATTTCTGGTGTTACACTTATTGGTGTTACATATTTCAGTTGTTAAAAAAGGCTCTGAAACCAGCTCTGAGCCCTGTACAGAATTCTAAACACCAGGCCTTGCATAATGTACAGGTGTCAGTAAATTTGACACTCACCCTCCTCGACTGCTCAGCCTCCCAACTGTTTGTCCATGGCAAGAAGTGACTCCCCAGTTAATCACCCTTTGTGCTGTGGTGACACAGATACACCTTTTGTTTTAGGTGTCTACACAGGTGTCTCCAAAACAAAGGCACTCAGCCCAGCTGCTCAGGCACAGGGCACCTGAGAAAGCACAAGATCAGAAAAGGACAGGCTGGACAGAGCTTGGAGCAACCTGGGACAGTGGAAAGGTGTCCCTGCCCATGGCAGGGCTGGGATGAGCTGAGCTTTAAGCTCCCTTCCAAGCCAAGCCAGTCTGAGATTCTATAAAAAAGATAAACAGCTGAACCAGCTGCCTGTTGCAGTGAGGTCACGTTTATTCTTTATTATCCAGATTTTAACATGTCTGAGCCCCCAAAAGCAGAGCCATGGTACACCTTCAGTAATCAGAATAATAGATTGTTCAAGCTGAGACATAATGACATTCTCTACTCAACACTGATCTGTTTCTACCTTCTTGTTTGGCTGTTCCTGGCAGCTGTTGACTTTGGAAAGGTTTCTCACATGTGGAAATATAAAATGATGATGCAAATACAAGCAGTAACTGATATTTGAATGCTGATTGTCCTGCTAACATTTATGTTTTAAGGAAATATGCTAGAATGAATACAACTTCCTACAGGCTAAGAGGTGCAAACCAGAGGAATCTCCCTCTTCCCCAGTAGAAAAACTACAATTCATACATTTACACAGGAGCCCCCCTTGCCATTACTTTATGAGACATCATCAGCAAACTGTACTGCCCCTCCTGATTATCCTGATGCAGGAACTTCCAATTCAGAAAGGACCCAAACCTGTCATATAAGGAATGCTGCATTTGAACTGGCAAACAAATTAAAATATAGATGGCTTGTGGAATATGCAGAGCATGCTAATCCTTCTCTAGTGTGTTAAAAACACCCCACCAATTCCAATGGAAATCAAGATTTCTGGCAGTTTGCTGGTCTTTAACTCCAGGATGGAATAGACTCAGGTATTCCTAAATCTCAATACCATGATGATAGCAAGTTGAAGTCTAATATTTATTCCCTGCAACTAAATAAACAAACTTCTCATGAGCCACCTGATTTCATTCTGATTGCAGGACAGGGCTGGGAAATTAGAACTTCTCTCATCTCCTTTTATACCACTGCAATTAGCAGCCTTATGAGATGTGAGCTGAACCAGGCAGAGGTCACTTCCATAGCTGCTCTGCCAGAGATTAAAGTGATTTTACCATCTTAAGCTCTTTGAAATAAAATCAACAGCACTCTTTGCACAGATGCTCACCAAGCACTGCTTCCCAAAGCTGACAAATCCACTCAGGCACTCTCAGAAGAGAAAGGACTCAGAGCAGCCCCAGAAAACTGCAAGAGTCCCTCCCAGCATTTCCAAACACCCCGTGTTTACACCTGTGCTTTGGGATGGTGGGAACACAGAGCCTGCAGCAATGCAGGGAGCAGCAGGGCCAGCACAGAGCTGGATTAGCAGAGTTAGACTTGGCAGCAGGCACTGCTGCTCCCCAGGCCAGCAGGGCTGGGACAGAAGTAGGTCATGGAGCCCAAAGTAGAGGTGAGAAATGGATACTCCTGCACTCTGCAGCTCCCCCAGTGCTCAGGGCCACCTTCTCAAGGCCCAAATCGCCCAGTCCTACAGCCTGTGCTCCACACTGGCCCACAGGCAGCACCAGGAGGCAGGGAGCTGAGTAAATCTCCCCAGATGGCTGCACTCACATGTAACACAGGACATGAGCAAACCCCACTCTGCACAGCAGGGAGATCAGTATTCCAGGGATTTTTTATTTCTGCATTGTTCAACCTCCCCAAGAAAAAAAGCAACCTCACCTGAGGATGGTACTCTTGTTTTCAGGTGAGGAATTACTGCAAAAACATCCAAGAACTGCCACAGAAACTTCTCACTGCAGAGAGCTCATCTACTCCTACTCCATGATGGGCCTCAGAGCCCAAGAATTCTTCATGGGCACTTCTACTCACCTTTTCTGTGGAAAACCTCACCTTTTCTACTCCCTTTTCTGTGGGAAAGAGATCCTGCCTCAGCCCTGACACACCTGTCCTGACAAACCCAGGGTGCCATCCCAAGGGGACAATGCTGCTGGACATGGAGCCAGGTGTCACTGCCAGCAGGACAGCCAGACCCTGAGCGAGCTGGGCTGCTGGACAGGACGACCTCCAGCAGCACAGACAGAAATTAATAAAGGAAGATTTTTTTTTTTTCCTCAAGGGTACATAAATCAGAAAACCCATCTTACAGCACTCGAGCGTGGCTGGTTTAGAGGCCTCTACAGCAGAGGTTACCTAAGTGTCAGTAACTTCTCAGGGATTGAAAGCTAAAAGGTGAGCACAGAGAAGTTTATTCTTAATGGCTGACAGAGAACCATATGAAGAATTGGTCTGCACTCTTTCACTAAACACAGCATTGAAAAAAATTCCAGCTTGGAACTCATCTGAACAGTAATGTAATGTGAATATGGGTGAAGCAATCCAGTTCTCCCACAACAAGCTGGTTTCTGCGCCGTCTCTGTAAATTCCTAGATTATGGATTTTACTAATCATCACCATTAGACTAATTACATATCACTAAATACTAGATTTCCACATCACAGCATTCTTCATTCCAGCCAAGCAGACGGTCCAACGCCACCTAATCCCAGGTCATTTGCCTTTCTGGCAGAGTCAGTCACCCCAGGGAGCTGGAAGGGGCTGGGAGTCCAGTGCCCCACACACAGATGGAGCAGGAATTGCCCTCCCTGCAGCCCCTGGAAGATTCTTATCACCCCTCACTCCTTTTCCTCAGCAAAATCTGTTTTCTGAGATACCAAAAACTGGAGAACAACATGGGCCTCCCCAAACTGCTTTGCTGACACGTGTGGCAAGTCAGATAGAGCAGATTCTTGACCAGTGGTCACCTCTTTCCATGCAATAACAACAAAACTGATGATGTATTTTAGAGAGTGAGCATTTTTACAGGGCTGTGGGGCACAGCGGACAACTATGCTACAAAAAACATACCAATCAATAGTTCAGAATTGAAAAGGTTGGTGCCAACAAGCTGAGCAAAGACCATGAGCAATGGATTAAGAAAAGTCTGTATCACATGAAAGGAATGTCATGGAAAGCTGGTACTGGGTGTTGGAGTTAAAAAGAAAAACAACACAAAAACAAAGGGAGCGAGCACACAGGGAGCATGAGGGATGAACAGAGCAAACCTACAATAAGCCAGGCTTTAAAACCAAAGTGAGCAGTCAGGAAAGACATCAAACAGGGCACAGACACAGGGTGGGGTGGAGTGTCTCAGTCCTGTCTGTCCCAGCTGGAAGGACTAGATATTAGTTCTGAGTTTTGCGTCAAGTGAGCTCACATTCCACCCAAAGCAACCCTGACAACACAGCACAGACTCTTCTCGGCCCTTTGAAGCCAGAAGTTCTTTCTGCATCCATTTATTGAAGTCTGCTGCTACTTAAATTCAAATACACACTTAACAGAGCCAAGCTGGAGGAATAATCAAAAGAAACAGCACAGCTTGCTTTACGCACAGTCTCTGAGTTTTAATGTTTTTGCCCATAATTTATTTTTAATTCTTGGGCAGGAGTAGGGTAGAAGACATCTCTACATATTGCTAAGGGAAGCAGAGATCTTTCTCATCACTGCTCAAGGGAGCTGCAGGTCTCATGAAAGCATGACTTAGCCAGAGTTGACATGACAGAGGAAGTCATGTGCTCGTGAGGGGAGTTTAGACAAAGATGAAGAATCAGAACAGAAGCGAACAGAAATTGGCATCCCTTTGACTTCTCTCCCTTCTGATGTCCACGGTTAATGGTGGACTAGTTTCATACCATGGCAGACAACCCCAAATGAACACTCCCATACTGCTTCTCCAGTTTGCCACTTCATACAGTGTCACAAACCAGCGGACAGGGTAAAATCAACTTAGTGCACTGATCTGGGGGGGAAAGGAAGGTGCTGAGCTGCAGATTAGGCCACCCTTGCAAGGCAGACATTCTATTTATTTACATCCAACTTTCACAAGAAATCTCCAGGAAACATGCAGAGCTGATGATTTCCTGCTGTCCCTCAGCTGGGCTTAGAGCAAAGAGCTCAGTGTCTGAAGGAACCCCCGAGCAGGATCAGCCTGACTGGTTCAGAGAGCAGGGGCAGTGCTTACCTGTAATAGCGTGACTGCAGGTACGTGGAGCACACGGCCTTGGACACGTGGCTGGCTGACCCAAAGTCTATCACCTTCACTCTGTAGGGCTGGCGTGCAGGATCCACCAACATGATGTTCTCTGGCTTCAAATCAGCGTGGATCAGACCCAAGCTCTTCAGCTTCATCAAGGCAGTAGCCACTTGCTGCAGGATGGGCCGGATGTATTTCAGGGGCAACGGACTGAACTTGTTTTGCTTTAAGAAATCGTATAAGTTCTGTTCCAGCATCTCGAAGACAAGGCATGTATGATTCTTGTGTTGAAAGCACTCGTAGGAGCGGACAAAGTTGTACTCATCAGCATTCTCACTGCTCAGGCGAGACAGGATGCTCACCTCGATCTGGCCCTGCCGGGCGTAGGATGGGTGGTTCTTCAGGATTTTGATGGCTACGATCTCCTTCGTGCTACGTTTCCAACATTTCGCCACCTGCCCGAACGTCCCTCGTCCCAGGAATTCCAAGACCTCATAGCTGTTGGTCATAGAGCACAGGATCTCATGCTGGACCAGCTGATAATCCCCCTCCCCACTGGAGCTGCTGCTTTTCGTGGTGACCGTGGTGGTCGTGGCCGCAGCACCCACCGCAGGTCTGTTTTGCAGCATGAGAGGTGGATGTTCCTCAATGATCTGCACACTACCGTTGCTGTCAACCTCTTCACTTTTCCTTTTTAATCCACATTTTTGGTATGGTTCCAGCAAAGAAACGTTGCTCCTGTGGGTGAGGGTCTGGCTGCTCTGGAAGGACGCTGTGGCGCTGCTGCCGGTGCTGTCGGCCGCGGTGACCACGATGTGCTCGACGGAGGGAGCGGGGAGAAGGAGGTTCTGGTCGTAGGCAGGGATGCTGAAATTGGCTACCTGATGAGAGGAGCTGGCTTGCCCTTGAGCTGCTGGGAGGTTTTTGCTGTGGGTATAATACTTGTCACTACTGCTCTGTCCTGAAACATCCCAGACAGACGGCTCCACTTTCAGTTTCTTGGCACTGCAGAAGGCACTCGAGGATACTGACGGAGGGGAGAACACCTGCAGCTGTGAGGCCATACCTGGAAAGGGAGAGGAGAACTCATTAGAGGCACAAGACAAGATATATCTGCACAAAAACCAGAATGACAAGGGTTTTTCTAAGCACCTCAGTGCCCACCACTGAGGAAGGGAACCTCTGTAATTGCTGCTCCTAAGGGCATCACCGAGCCAGACTGTGCAGTGGGATTACTCCATTTGAGAAGCACACAGCTCTTTATCCAGCTCTCTAAGGGCCAAAGGAGTCCCAGGGCACGACACGAATCACAGAGCCAGTAAGATGGAAAGGACCTCTGAGATCATCGAGTCCAACCCTGTGACCAAACACCACCGTGTCACCCAGACCAGAGCGCTCGGTGCCATGCCCAGTTAGTTGCTCAAACACCTACAGGGGCAGCGACTCCACCACCTCTCTGGGCAGCCCGTTCCAACGTCTAAGCAGCGAAGAAATTCCTCCTATTGTCCAACCTAAACCTCCCCTGGCGCAGCTAAACACTCCGTGCTCTTGTCCTGCCGTTTGTTACCCGGGAGAGGAGCCCGACCCCCACCTGGCTACACCCTCCTTTCAGGGACTTGCAGAGAGCGATAAGGTCCCTCCCGAGCCGCCTTTTCTCCAGGCTAAAAAAAAAACCAAAACAACCCAGTACTGAAGAACACAATACTGAGGATGGGGGGAGGGCAGGAAGTGAGAAGACCCTGCGAAAATCACGATCCCGCCCGCAGGCCCGTTTCCTAGACACCGTAAAAACAGAGTCGGCGGGGAACCCAACCCCG